>NDGM010602118.1:0-11027 GCA_002564305.1 Octomys mimax
GATTTAAAATTTCTGAATTTAGTTCAACTTATAATACCACATTTCCAAGAAAAATGAATTTTTGCAAAGACATTTAAATAAAATCATACCAAGATGCACAAAAATGAAGCAGAGTCTTGCCCTTGGTACTGTAATGCCCTTTAGGGTTATTTAAGCTTCTGCATTTGAGAACCCCAGACTTTCACTCAGAAATTATAAAAGCCCAATACATTGAGGTTCAATATCCTAAGGTTGTGTCAATCTTTAGAGAACAGATTCAAATTAGAAAGGACACTTCTTGTATAATCAAAGGGTTAGTCCTTATATTTATCAGCAAGATACATAAAAGTGAGAGTAACGATATGTATTTCCACATTATACCCAAAGGAACTTCTTTATTGAATAATTAATGAACAATTACTCGAGGCTTGGAACACTGTCTAGAATCAGTGACACAGATTGTGAAAAGCCTGGTGTCAGCTGGGAGAGAGACAGAGTGGGTCACAAGACTTGTAGCATATAAGTCTAAAAAGCCAACAAATGACTTAATATTATTAAATCAAGAGAAATGTAAGTAAGATGACAAATTAATTTTAATTGACTTTGTTACCAAACTGCAGAAGTATACCTCTACATGAAGGAAACAAAAATGTTTAGCTCGAAATATAATAAAATCATGTTTTACATGTTCCTTTTGTCCCATCAAGCCTCTGGCAGAAATCCTACCCTCCTTCCATTTCTATTATCCTCCAACACAGTGCACAGTGATCAGAAATAAGTGCCATTTCAGATAATTATATTTGAAAGCTAAGAAGGTGGTAGAAGCAACTAATGACACATTAATAACTTTCTGCTGTAAGTTGTATGCTTAAACTTCTCTGTCTCATGAGACATGAAAAGTGGGTTTTCCCCAAGAATAAAACCATTGCCACAACCTCCATACCCACAGTGCTCGGCAATATTCCAGGCAAGTCTTTATTACTTATTTTTTTATCTTTCAACAGAATGAAAAATTATGTGAAAACTACAAACACTCTCAAATTTATTATATACTTTTCTCACTTTGCCTATTGGGTATTGCTGCTGTCCTACTGTTTGCATGAGTTCGTGTAAGTGTGATATTCTTAATCAGAAAGAGGTTTTGCAATGTTTCTCAAGGAGCAGCACCTTGGCTCTGTTTAAGAAGTTTCAATATGGGTTTACAATTTGTGGGAGTTTAGTTTTAAATGCCAAAACAACTAATATTCAACTCCATGGTCCACGACCACTATGGCCCTTTTCTCAGTAATGGTATCTTAGCAAGTCATCTCTGCTAATCACAAGCATTGTTTTTTCCTCCTTTTTGATTCCCTTCCTGAATCTTGTATCAAGGATAACTGATTACCCTATTGCCAAGCCATGCACTGTAGCATGGAGGATGGCGTGGCCATCCTGTGGCACACGGGCTCCAGCCGACACTTCATCACCACAGAAAGCTCCAAGGGGTTTGCTGTCACTGATAGGGTGTAGAGTTGTAGCTACCTATTGATAAACCTTATCATGCTGTATTTAAATTCATCAGCTCAAATGGCCTCTGAAAGAACCTCGGGGACACTTGGATTTGAATACATTGCCTGTGTTGATTAAACGGAATTTATTTTTGTAAGGACTTATGAAGAAACACTCATTTCCTTTTTTTACATGAAAACAGAAACCCACTTCCCATTTACTGAAGAAAGAACATATTCTGTGATTGTAATCACTTCTTATTTAGGAAAAGCAGCACAGATTGCAAGTAAATGTGCTTGAGCTTCCCACTTCACTTTCCGATAAAGATTCGATAAGTAATAAAGAAAGTAAACAGAGGGGTCAGCACAGTGTGAGCGACAGTCACACACTCTTGGAGGCTCAGCCATTGCCCTAAGCTGTGGGACAGAGTATTCCTTACATGCTTAAGATTCTCCGAAACGTGTGGTCTTCTGGGTGTGCACATGTGAACTCAGAGCTCAAAGACATTAAAATCTCATGTTGCATATGGCTGCCGAGACGGCCGCTAAGACTCTCTCCTCATGCTCTGTCCTTGTGTCAACTGTAAGTGCAGAAGAAATTCAGCAGGCCCTCAACAGAGACAAATGGGAGCCAGAACTTACTAGGCTATTTGGCTCACTTACAAAGTCTGTTTGCTAAAAATGAAGAGTATTTCAACTCCAGAAATGAAGAAATGTAACTTGACTACATAGCCAGTTGATCACACTTCCTACCATTTGCATTGCCAAGCTAGCAAATTCTGCAGGCATCAAGTTGTATAGTAGATGTGTGTGGGGCCAACAGCCACCAAAGAAATGAGATTTCTCCTGTGCAGATTGCTGTGGCTTTATAACGTCCCTCGCTTGCAAACTGCCTTTTGATTGTTCCATTTTGCATTGCTCTTCTGAGTTGGGAGAGTTGAAGGGCATCTCTTGCATTCAGAGCACTGAAGTAGAACATGGTGAGAGACCACATCAGTGCTCAGCTCACACTCAGCTTCACACCTTCCCTTGCTATGAGTTGCACACTCATGTGGGCCTGTCTAACTGCAGCGTAAGTTTCTTTAAAAATAGATCGTGTCCAGTTCATCTGTATGTTCACACCTTCATGAAGCCTTTACATATCATTTATGTACAGCATAAGTTGACGGCATACGTCTTCCATACAGTACTAATGCAGCGCTAGTCTCCTCTAATGGACTTAACTCTGTTAAGGTATTTCACAACTTAATTTTATAATTACCTTAATGCAACTTTGCTTTGAACATCATGTCACTGTTACGATGTTCTTTCACATGTTGATAACATTGCCAGCATTAATTTTGTCTTATTAAATATGTTAGTGATAAGCGTCTGCTTTTCTGTGATGTTTTAATGAGCCCAGAGGCTAAAACGTAATCTGTGATTCTGATAAAGCCTTAAACACTGCTGAGGCGCATGTCAGCAGCACCAAGAGGCAGCTTCTCGGTCAGGATTTCCTGGCACACTCGCAGCCTCGCTGCACGTGGTTTCTTGGGTTTTAAGATGGTAACACGTCTCCAAACTGAAATTGATCTGTAATTCCAACTTATATTAAAACTACCAGGAAGTGAAAGCCAAGGCGCAGAATTAGGGCGGCAGATGCAATGCAAATATAAAAGATAAGAAATTTTGTTCTTGTCATCCCGATCTTCACACTTTTTTAATCTATGTTTATCCTCCTTATTCCAGTTAAGAACATTTGAAAATAATTTAAGCAAAAGAGAAGCATTTTATGCTAAGCAATCAGAAAGGCAAGAAGAGAAGACACAACGACTAAATGTAGTGTGGCAAACTGGACGGGATCCCAGAACAGAAAAAGGACATTGGATAAAACTGAGGAAACCTGAATAATGTATGGGCCATAATTTTTTAAATGAAGACAAGAACTTCCTGAATCTAACATTATACCTCCTTTTACAAATCTGTATTATATGTCATTCAGCATGCTGTTCAACACCACGTCAGTTCTTAGTAAAAGCTCTCCCAAAGATCTGACAACAAAGGCAGAGCTCTGCTTTCTGCTATAGGTGAAGAAAAAGCCCATAATAAAAGAGACATATTCCCATATTGTTTCCTGCCTTCTTTTTCTCATTTGAAGACACCAACCTGTGGCTCCAGGTAAATTATAAAGCACACTCTGTGGCAGGAGTAATTTTGTTGCTCATGATCTACCTCTATTTAGAGGGCGAGGCCATGTTTTCATAGCTGGACAAAGCATGACAGGGGCGGACACTCGCTCCCCACCTCAGCACAGGGCCGTCTTGTGTTGTGTGATTCCCCACCCTACCATTCCTACAGTATGTCCTTCCTTGCTTCCTTTACTAAAGTTTGTCTTTCCACCCAATACTAAATCAGATTTTTATGTACACTTTTTCTAGAATTCCATATCTAGAAGAAGAATAAAAACAGGTGTCCATGGTGGAAACAACTATCTCATATTGCTGCAACTGATAGCTCTATTAGAATCTTTTAAACAGATTTCATAGAGATGATGAGATCATAGTTTACAGTAAGAAGCCAGTCTAGATGATAGATTCATTGATACCAGCGCTCTGAATGATTTATTCTGTCTTTGTCTCTTCAGGGTCAACCCTCTTGCCAACTCTCTCCTCCACCTGCTTGAGGCTAAGTGTCTCCAGGCAAGAGACAGCGCTGCCCTTAAGGGAAAGGATCTGGATCTCAAGCCAAGCTAGACTTGTGTTGGTTGTCCGTTTTTGGGTTGGTTCTGTTCCCTGCTCAGTTCTTTCATTTGATGAAGCAAACCATGTTCCTTCTAAATTTAATGAGACAGAGCTTTGTGGATGCAGAAAACAATTAGTAATATAATATGAAGAGAACCAGAATAAAGAGCTGGTGTCGGCAAACAGGCATAGGTCACCGTGTTGATTCCGATTGATCTTCTGGTTAATCACCGCCACTCCCGCGAGCCACTGTGGACGCCACCTGAGCTCACTCACTCAAAAGTCACTTCTCAGTGTCCCCAACAAGAAGGGAACGCTGTCTTTCTGGTCATTCTTAATAATGCTGTGTGCCCTTAAAATGCCTTCATGATTTCTGCTATTGATTGTAATTATTTCTGCTTAATTCATCTTAAAGTATGAGTGAAATTAATTTAGTTAATTCTTATATGAACTGCCATTTTAATCTTATCGAGGCACAGTATGTAAATCAAAATTAGATGTGTTAATCTATCTTCCAAGCCTGAGAAAATTAAGAGGTTGAATAAAATTTTTGAGAGGCATTATAAAATCTTTTTAGGAGAAAACATTAGTCTCCAAGCAACCCAGACAAAATGATTTTAGTCAGGCATGCTTAAAAGCAAAAAAGAAGATGGAACATATGCTTAAAAGGAAGAATGGCTAGCAATTATACCCTACTTTAAGACAGGCAAGCCACATCTCAGAGCCCCTCGGCTATCATTCATTCCCCGAAGCGCTATGAAGAAGACAAAACCGCGACACGGTCCTTCTATGGAAGAACTTTTCCACTGATAAACCAGATAAAGTAGAAAACAAATAACTCTCTGCATAGGGTGGAAGGGTAAAACAAGTGGAGGAGAACTGGCTCGGCTCTAAATAGCATCTTTTCAAAGAGTAAGCCCTGCTCTAAATTCAGCATGAGATGACACATGAGGAAAAAAACGTGAAACGGGAGCCATTTGCATCCTCCCACAGGTAAACGGCGCTCGAGTCTGACTGAGGGGACGGATGCTGCCTGTGCGCGTGTGCGTGCATGTGCATGTGTGTGTGTGTGTGTGTGCGTGCATGTGTGTGCATGTGTGTGTGCCTGCGTGCATGCGTGTGTATTGTTTCATGCTTTATTTGTAGGACTTATTGTTTGTCTCTTTGGATTCAGGTTCAACTTGCTTTTTCTTTTGCAAAATGACCAGAAGGAACTACATGAAAGGATTCTTTGATTCTACACATGGGCTTCTCTTGCCAAGGAGGAGCCACACAGGAAGTCAGAAGGTCTAGGAAGAGGAAGGTCAGGGACTGTATTTCTTACCCAGCACTTGTACAAGCGATTCTCTCAGTCTGGAAGTTTCCTTGAGCCAAAGCCATAGGTATGTTCAGGATCCACAAGGTATAATAGAAAATAGTGAATATTTCAATTTTTAAAAATGTTTTACAGTAAAGGACGTACTGCCATTAATCCCCCCTTGAAAATTCTCCCTCACTTCAAATGCCTTGCCACTTCTGAAAACAGGAAACAGTTCTGATGTTCTCTTTCATCAGGGTCCTGGCTGCCTTGGTGCCTCCTGTCTACTCAGAGTGTAGACTCCCACTGTCGCTTTGACTCTGGGAAAGAACCACTAATCATTCCGTGCCAGGTGTGGTGCCTGAGGGGCCTGGGACACACCACAGCACTGTTGATGTGGCTGCCTCCCATGGGAAGTTTCATTGCTTAATTGAACAGAAAAGAGAACTTGCAGGTGTGCCTCAGAAAGTGACAAGGGCTCTGGGATAGTGCTTTTGAAGTGAGAGGAAATATTCTGAGAGAGACCAACGGTAATACATCTACTGTAATAATTAACATACTGACAATACCATTTGACCACACCCTGTACACTCTGGTCTTTTGGCTAAGTTTAGATCATCCCATCAATTGATCTTTAATTGACACTTTGATCAACCTTTTGTTCAATTAATTTATTTCCAACTCTATTAACCATTTCACCCTCCTACTACACCCTATCCTACAAGACCTAAAGTTACAGAAAGCCAGTTTTTGGTGGATTTTCCTTAACCTGATAGTTCAGTAACCAGTTCAATAAGATATATCTCAAGTTACCTTAATAGGAGCATGCCATCATTTTTCTTATGGGACACTAACTGATGCATTTTCATCTTTCTTAGTAATGACTAAGAAAGGGACTGGGCAGTCCAAACATTTGGTAAAATAACACAGAAATTCTAGATACTAGGGAAATAATGTCAACTCTGAGAAAGTAGAATATCATACTTATACAACCCAAAAATTGAATAACAGAATGTGCAGTGACAGTCTTAACCACAAACGAGTGTGTTCCCCACACTCCAGCGCCGTGCTACACATGCACATCTCCTTTCCTTCCTACCTCCAGCTTGCTCCAGGCTGTGGGCCAGGTGATTAAGGCTCCTTAGACATTGCTTTATATTTGCTCTATTCTAAAGTTTTCATTTGAAAAGTTTTTAAAAAGAGAATAATTTATCTTGAAATTCATAGAGATTATTGGAACAACTGAAATTAAGTGCAAAAAAATGTGTGCACAGGTAGGTTTTGGGGAGGGAAAATCACCTCAGACTACAGGAAAGAATGCAATGAAGGCATAAAAGAGAGCTACAAAACCATCTCAATATTCCCCAAAGTTTAGTTGAAGAAACTGGAAGAAGTTTAGCAAATTATTTGAAATCATACAGTCATAAAGTCAGAGTCTGTACTGAGAGTTTTAAAATTCTTCACAAATGAAAGTGGTGTCTCTGATTGCCAATAAATTGATTCAAGGCATTAAAATAAAGGTTGTCTTCAAATACCTCAAAAACTTCTGCATAGTAGAAATGAAACTGATAACATAAGACATAATAAATGTTACTCTTGTCAAAGCATCTTCACGTTTCCTTCCTTTTATGAGTACATCTTCTTTCTCCTACCATTCATGCATTGTTACAGCTTCCATTGCTCTACAACTTGGGTGTTTTAATAACTGACCAAAGCTCAATGATTCATGTCAGCTCCCACCGCACCCTCCCCTCAGTGAAGTTGCAAAGTCAATTGTTATTTCCGCAGCACTGTTGGGCTCTTGGAGTGTGCTGACTAGTTTCTTCGCTCCCTTTTTCTGTTTGGGTTTTTATTTGTTGTGTTACATTTGTGGTCTAGTGAAGAAAACTACTTAAAAATTGCTAGGAAACATAAAAACATTTGCACAGAAAGCCAAGAACCAGCCTGGAGAGGAGGAGTAAGCCGAACCAGGCTGCTGAAGCTGGAAACGGAAGATGAAATATTCCCGCTAAGTCTCAGTGACCACCTCCGAGGTAGGGGGCAGGGAAGATGCCAGCAGCCATGGAAAGCAAGGTCTGCACAAGTGTGAGGGTTATGGGCCAGTGACACAGATATGGCCCAGCCCCCTTTGCTAGAGAAGCCCTGTTTATCACAGTACAAATTCTACCTGACCCAGCTATGCTGAAAGTATGAGACAGCGACTTATGTCTGCGAATGAAAGAGCTCAGATATGACTCTAGGCCTGTAGATCAAGAGGGGCCTAGACCATCACAGCGAAGAAGAAAAATGGGAGCTTTTCCTTCTTTCCTGTAGTCTGAGATGAATTTAGATCAGCAATTAGAGTTCCAACTTCGTTACTAAATAGCACTTTAGAAGACAATGGTAGCATTATGCTTCTATATGAGTGTTCAAGTTGGGAAAAAATTGATATCTCAAAAGAAGTGGTTTGTGGAGTTCAGGTTGCTTAATTTATCTATTAAGGAAAATGTAATTTTACTTTTATATCCAGAATAACAAAAGAAATGCATACACACTACACTCATAAGTGACACTGTGTGCCCCAACCACTTGAACACAGTACGAGTGAGGCTTTGGACAAGGAGCCTGAAATCAGATTGGGACCTGGACATGCACAGCTCAATAACTGAGTCATGGTCATCAGTTCCTAAGAACAGAGGCCTCCAGGCAGAGATTTCTGCTTCCACCCACATGCACCACTGTGTCTACCAGGCTCTCCAAGTAAAATTAGAGAAGCTGGGATGATATAAGGACTCACACAGAAAGGAGGTGAGAAACCCTTCCCCACAAAACTCTTGTATGGACATTTTTAAGTGCATGTAATACTTTTTGGAGAGCAGATTTAAGATTTCCCTACATTTTGCCAGTTACTACTCTGTACTTCATGGAGTAAAACTCAATTTATTGTAGGTTCGCAATTTGAATTATTTAGACCATGAAATGTACATGTTCAGCTAATGGGGTTATACCTTAAACCAAGTCAAGCATAGTGACAAGTTTGTGAAGCGAGTAGTCTCTTTGTGATAAAAGAAAATGAAATTCAATAGTAGATCTGACCAATGCAACTCGCTGACGGTTCTCAGCTTGCCTTAGGAGGATTCCATTCTTAATAGGCTTGTGCTCCACTGAACAGAAGAATTTCAAAGGTAACCTCTAGCTTAGCAGCCGGCCCTGCTGCTCGGCTTCCAGCGGTGGGGCAGCAGAGCTCAGGACGCTGTTCAGTCGGGAGCAGGAGCAGGCAGACCAAAGGCCAGAGGTTCAAGGTAGTCAACTGAAGATCATTTCGACGTGTATAGTGAAATGAATTGTAAACAAAAAAAACAGCTTCATCAAAAATCACCTTGTCTTATGGGTGGATATGATAGTAAGTATCTGTCTGGAGTCAGCAGCTTACACTCCAAATAAAATTTACTCACTGGTCTCTGGCTCATCCTGCCTTTAAAAAAAACAAAACGCTCAGTACTGCCTCGGTCCGACCCGTCCAGCCGCAGGGAAGGCTCCCGAGCGCATCTGCCCTGTGGGACAGAGTCTCTCAGAAGATGCGAGTGCTCCTTCCCAGTGCTTAGGGGGCCTGGGCGAAGGCTCTGGGTGACCACACGTGCTCTGCGCA
Source organism: Octomys mimax (assembly GCA_002564305.1). NCBI lineage: Eukaryota > Metazoa > Chordata > Mammalia > Rodentia > Octodontidae > Octomys > Octomys mimax. Next base: position 9,112 of record NDGM010602118.1, read on the forward strand.
TCTCGCCTGCTTGACCTCCCTGCTGCCTTCTCTTTTTCCCTCCTCCTCTGCCTGTAGTTCTCCTGGGCTCAAGCTTCCAACTTAACAGACCTTTTACTTCTTTCATAGGTGAGGTATTGTGTCCCTGTCACCCCCAGTGCCCTTCCTTTTGTCCTTACTTGTTCACATACATGACATCACATTCACAGTGGGAGTTGTGTGTGGGGGTCCCACAACCCAACTCATTTCTCCCCTCCCCCCCGCCCGACTCCCTCCCTGTCTTAGTCTCCTTCCCTTCTGCAAAACACCCACATCTGCTTCCCATCCTCTTTCATTTTGCTCCATTACTCATTTACCTTTTGGGTTTCTCACATAAGAGAAGTCACGTGATATTCACTGAACATTACAGTCAGTGTCACAGAGCTACACTCCTTCACAACAGGTAAATGCCGCGTTTTCTTTAACCATTTACTTGTCAGTGGACAACCAGGCCCCTTTTAATATTTAGCTCTCGTGACTTGTGCTGCTGTGAGCATGTGCGTGTGTGTATCGTTGTGATGTGAGGCCTTCAGCTCTTCAGGGAAGCTGCGGCAAGTGGGATTTCTCGCTTTAGTTTCTGGGGGAGCCTCCACACTGGTCTCCACAGTGTATAGTTTATGGTCCCCCAACAATGGTGAAGGGGACAATGGTGAAGGGCTCCTTTCTCCACAGCCTTGGCATTGTTTGAGTTCCTGATGACAGCTACCCTTTCTGGAATAAGATGAAATCTCAGTGTTGTTTTCATTTGCTTTTTTCTAAGGAACAGCAATGTTGAGTATTTCTTCATATATTTACTGGCCTTCGATACCTCTTCTTAGGTCAGTGTCTATTCATTTCCCTTACTCACTTTCATTGGGTTTTCCACTTTGGTGGCTCTAATTGTCTTAGTTCCTTATGCGTTCTAGATAAGGTTCCTCTGTCCCAGAAATAGATGCCAAGCTTTTCCCTTCTGTAAGTGGTCTCTTCTCACTGTGGGATGTTTCCACTGCCGTGCAGAAGCTTCTGAATTTGATGTGCTTTCATTTTCTGGTTCTTGATCTATCTCTTTGGGTTTTGTTTGGAAAGACCTCACCAATGCTTGTGTCCTCAGGGGCTCACCTGTTCTATCTCGCAGCTGATTGTTTCTGTTTTAATATTTGGATCTTTGACCCATTTTGAATTTAGTCTAATACATGGTGGAAGAAGGTGCCTGACTTCAATCTTCTGCATGAGGATTGGAAAAGCTGATATTCAATCATAATTGTGGATCAAATTTTAAATGCCGTGCCTTCTAAGAGCTATTTCCAAATCTGTCTCATTAGGTGAATTTTCATCTCTTATTTAACCTATATTATTTTGCATCTCAGTTATTCCAGTTAGTTTGACACTTGAGAACAAGTTATCAATGATCCAAAATAACATAACATTGTTTTCTAAATCTTAAATTAAGGAATCACTTCAAACCTGAATAAAATGACAGGCCTAAAATCATTAAGCAAACAAAAAACAGGAGCTGAAAATGAATCCATACAACTAAATGCCTGATTTTGTTTGATAACCAGTCGTCTAAAAGTTTCTGTATTCAGTTCCTCCATTTCTGATATTCCAATGTCTCCTCCTTGAACTCACTCCTAGCTGACAGTGCTTTTTATTTTACTGAGAAATTAGCAGAGAATTTCTGAGATGCCAGCCCATCCTGCCTGCCTGTGCGTGAGTCTGTCAGGACTCGAGGCCTTGTGAGGAAGGTGCTGTGACACTTTCAGGGCCAGCGGCACCACTGCTGCACTTGACCCAGAGTCTTTGATTAACTCAGATCTGTTACTCTAGTAGTTTTCTTTTCCTTTTTGTTTTGCTTTTTTGTTTGTTTGTATTTTAGGGAAAGGTCTACAGGGTGTTCAGGGTCTCACTACTAGATCAGA
>NDGM010602164.1:0-10602 GCA_002564305.1 Octomys mimax
GAGATGGCTCAGTAGAATAAGTGCTTCCCTGGCAAGCACAAGGGCCTGAATTCAATCCCTGGTCCCGCCATAAATAAATAAATAAATAAATGCCATGAAGGAGGAGCTGAGGTGGCACATATGTAAATCAGATTACATAAGAAAATGCCACGCCCCTCTGACCAGTGTTAAATTAGAGTGGAATGTTTCTAAATTTAATCCAGATCCTCCTGGGCAGGTATTGAACTAACGTAGATGTAGTTCCTGTGAGACCAAATACATGTTCTGATTGAATTCATAAATATTTTCATGAATATTAATAAAATTACATATATTCTTAAAGCTCATGTCTCAGATTTATACAACAGATAAAAAGAGCATAATAACAAATTTACAAGTTGTACAAAACAAATTTTTAAGCTTTTTTGTTTGTTTGTTTAAGACAGTCTCACTAGGGAGCTCAGGCTGCCTCTGAACTTACTATCTAGGCCAGGCTGGCCTCAAACTGGCAAGAGATCCTCTTGCCTCAGCCTCCTAAGTGCTGGGATTACAGGTATGGAATTTTTAAGTTTTTAAAAGCATAGTTTATCAAATTGAAGACATTTTAATGCTGTTATTTTTATCTTAACACAAGATTCTGTCCATACCCAAAGACATCTCACTAACAGCAGTGTTAGTATCACTTATAAAATACAGATCAGAATCAGATACGTAATATAAATAATTGTCTTAGAATTGATAAAATGAAGAATTGTTAACATTTTAGCCAATCAAAAAGTATTACCAGTAAAAATCATCAGAACCAAAGATTCAAAATAATCATTAAAGATTTTTTCTATTTTTTGAAAGGATGACATAAAAGACATTAAATATAAACTCTTAATAAGCTAGGGCCTGGCCAGCGAGATCACTCAGCCACGTCCAGGGCTGCTTAGCCAAGCACAGGGCCTGGGGTTCGATCTCTGTACCACATGCCGCGCCTGCCCCGCACCTGGGCACACTGAACCGGCCATGGAGACCGGGCGTGAGGATGCCCGCCTGTGATCCCAGCGCTGGGGAGGCTGGGAGGATCGCTAGGAGCCTGAGGTGTATAGTGAGACCCTGTACCAAAAAGAAAAGTCCATGACATGGGCATACACCTAAAGAAATTCTACTGCAAGAAAGCTGTGATATAGTTTTAAAATGCATCATCTGTTGCAGTAAAAAAGAACCAACTACTTACATGGACTTCAAAATATTCAGTGCAAGTGGCCAGGCATGTCTAAAAATATAATTATGCATCTACTGGCAGAAATTATACCTGTGCTAGCTCTCAGGTAACACACTGACCCAGCAGGCATACTGAGGAATGTCTGTGGTGGCGCACGTGAGCACATGCTGGATTCCTTTACGGGAAGCATGCCGATCATACGCACGCACATACGAGATGCACGCCTTCTGCTTCGTGTAAAAACTTCAGCTTTTAAAAGTCAAATATATTAGATATCTAAAATATGCAGAAGATCGAAAAGACAAAAAAGACTAAACATTAAGAACAGCTTCTGGAGGGCTGGGGAGACAGCTCAGCAGCCTGCGTGCCTGCCTGGAAGCACAAGGGCCTGAGCTCAATCCCCAGGGCCAAAAAGAGCCTTCCAAGAATCGCTTCTGGACATCAAAAGCAGAGCTGGAGGGACCAGTGAAATGTATCCTAGAATACGCTGCTTGCGACTTGAGACTGTGGGTGGAGGCACAGACGGACAGAAACGCGTCGACAGTAAAGAGAATGAGCGCACAAAATCAGATCATAATTACCTATCTCATCACTGATTCAAATCAAGTAATTTTGGTGGGCTAGTATAACGTATGAAATAACGTTTCGGGGTAAAAGAATAGTTACTTGAAAACTTGCAGGAGTTACCCGCAGGAAAGGAAGTTATCTATTTCTCAGCAACACAATCAAGTGACACAAACCCTGACAATTCATCAACAGGAGACACTAGTCCTGCTATTTATATCCTTACTACAAAGCAAGAAAATTATCTCAGCAAATAGAAAACTGACCAAAGAATATACAGTACCTATTAGAAAAAAACCTCACAAAAGCAATGAAATTTTTCAGTGTAATGCCTTTTAACATACTCTAGGATTCTTTCGAAAATCTATTATGGCTGGTGTCAAAATATTCATGAAACTCTTGAGTCATGGTGTACAAACATGTATGTATACATATTATATTTTGTCAGACAGGGCCTTGGTATGTAGTTCATGCTGGTTTTGAACACAATGACCCAGGCTGGCCTTGACCTCATGGTCTGAGTATGCCTGAGGGCTGACATTATGTCACATATCATGACATCCAGCCACAAGTTTTTCTCTCATACTACTTTCCAACAGTAAAGCTATTGTTCAGAGATTAAGCATCTTTCTTAACCAAACACTGGACTTGCTTGTATTTCTCCTTCAACCACCAGAAGCAGGTAAGATGCCTAGCAGCGCCCCTCCTCTTCAGCACAGTACCCAAAGCACTAGCCAGGGCGATGGAGCAAGTCAAAGAAACGAAAAGGAAATGGACACTTAGGAAAGAATCAAATTATAGTCATGTGCAGATGACATGATCCTTGATAAAAGATCCAAACAAATCCAGCGAAGGACCCCTGAAATTCATAATCTAAGAATAATAAATTCAGTGATGTAGCAGGGTACAAAAGTCACAAAAGAGCAAGAGTATTCCTGTCTAGAAACACAAACCTTCCTCACTTAAGACCTACCTGTTAACAACTTTCAGACCTACGACCTGCCACTCTTTTGACTTAAGACCTTTTTCTCGCTCTCTGCAGTTCTGTGCATCTTGTTTACGGAACCTCAATGTCTTGCTCTGCACAGTGCAGCTGTGACACAATACTGTAGCTTCTGCTGACTGCACTTACAGTGCTAGAGTTTTATGTTGTTATACATGACAGTACTACATGTTAAGAGTTGCGCAAATAAAAGCCAAGTCCCCAAGCTGGAGGTTCCTGTGCGCATTTCCTTGTCCTGACTGCTGTACTGTACATCCTATACACAATTCCTCACTGAGCAACCAATTTACTTAACAGCCCACTCACAGTAGGAACTCAGTCATCAAAAAACGAGTATCTATAATGAATGCAAAGAAAGAAATTAAGGAAAAATATCTTTAATGCTAAAACACTGAAAATTAAATTCTTTTTAACACAGCAACATTATGGAAAATTCAGGACATGTGCCACATAAAAACTAGAGGCGGAATAACCACAGCGCTAACTTGTTTAGTATTCAATACTTACGACTGCTTCCAAGTTCTTCAAACAGGAACTTTATTTTTTCAAACTCTGTAGAATTTTTATTACTGGGAACATTCAATGGAATAAAAGCACTAAAATGGAAAAAATAATTCTGCTTAATAGCTTTGCAAAACAATTGTGAATGAAAGAAAACAATCTGAAACTAATTTTTAGTTAAATTTTTCAAACAAAAATCAAGTTTCCTTTAAAAACATTAATACTCTGCATTATGCAGAGAGGTGTAAGACACTTATGCATTCACTTCATCATAAATTTAGTTTTAATATTGCATTTAGAAAAACTGGTTTCCCTTCTAACTCGAGAATCTCATTTTTTACATTTTGTCAATTAAACCTTTGCAAGCTGGTAAAAACAAAATAAAAAACACAGAAAATACTTAGGTTTAAGACATTCAAAGTAGTCCATAACACAAGAAAAGGTTAGGAACTTCCGTGTCACATAGGAAGAACAAAATAAGTATATATAACTAATTCAATATTTATATGTATTAAAAAAAGATAGGGTACATACATTACAACAAATGTATATTTCACATTGTGAACTTATGGGTAATTCTTACTTTTTATTACTATTTTTCTGTATCTTTCAAGATTTACCCAACAGAAACAATGAAAATAATATCTAACTGACAACTGGAAGGAGACTGTCGAAATAAGAGAGCTAGCTTCTTAAGATTCTCTGTAATAGATCAGGTCAGGGAAAACACGAAAGAGGATAAGTAAGTGGCTACCTTACTATCTAATCCAGATCAATAAACCAAAGATAATTAAGAGATTAAGGTAGAGGGCTTAGTACTTCTTATATTGTGCATGTGGAGTAGCAAACTAGAAGGAAACATTAGCTCTAAGACTCGCTAACCCAACTTTAATTACAAGCAAAGCGATTAAGAGTCAACCACTTTTGTGAAAAGAAACATTCAGAGGGTCAAGAATGTATTAAGGCATCTGTTCTGATAAGGCTTTTAGGTAAAACATGTAATTTTTCTAAAATTTTGGTTTTAAAATTTAAAACTATTACTGTTTGTACAAAGTCAAGCAGAAACATCAAACCACCACCCAAATTTGGAGGCAAATTTATTTATACTGACAGGCACTGGCTAGGATCACTCCCAAAATGAGGCCCTGATCACTGGTGGTCTGGGGCTCACACGGGACAAGCAAGTAGGAAGTACAGAGGCAGAGCGGCTTGTCACGTGGGGCTGGCTCTTACAGTGTGCATCCTGGTGACCACACCGACCAGCTGTGCACCACAGCGACCAGTCGTTTCTAAGAAGCGGAAGGAACGGGAGCTGGAACTGGAGCTCTCACCTGGGCAGAGGCAGCCCACTGAAGGCGGGGTGGGGGGCACTGCTACATGTCCCCTTCTAAAGTTCCCTGACAACACCTGCTGGGCACATTATGTGTGATCTTCAACAAGACCCAACTAGAGCAGGAACATTAGGTTGTCAGCGATCCCAGGATGGGCCTGGCCAAGGTCCCCCAAGGTTTTCTTGTCACAGAGTTTTCCCCCATGTTGCTTTTGGAAAGAGACGTCATCTAGGCCCGGCTGTTCTGTTAGTGGCACTCCGGCAAGGGGTGAGGGAGTTCATCTAGCTAGGAGAGTGTCCACGGTGCCCGCTCCTCGAGTCATGATCAAGTGTCCGACTGTTTTATTTTCTTGTAGTCACGTTAGCAGGGGGGCAGAGAAGCAAGGACTGAGGTAAGTACCACAGGAATCAAGGGGTAGGGATGGTGCTAGTCTGAGAGCGGTGCCCTCCAGCTTTAGCTGTGTGTGGACTGGCCAGCGGCCACAGTGAAACAGCAGCGATGGAGTGCATCGTCTCTTCAGAGTGAGCCCTGGAGGAACTGTCCAGGTAAATTCTCCAGCAACCATCTGGATGGGCTCTTTAGCTCTGGAATGGTGGACCTAAGGCTGGACTTCTGAAACTTTAAAGAGCTGTTAATATGGTTTGTGCGGAGTGTCTACAAGTAGGGCTGGTCTTTTAGCAAGTGGTTGCAAGTTGTTCCTATAAGAAATTCTTTCAGAATTTTATGGCCTGTGTGCTGTACGTAACTTTCACTTAACCTGTAATACTTCTGCCAGTTTATGAATTTTCTCTGCTACAAATACAGGCCCACTACCACTGCCAATAACCAACAGTAGCCGTATGTAGGGATGACTGCTCCCTGCGGGACCCTGCCAACTTGTGGTCTTGGCCAGCCTGTGCAGGTGCATTCTTAGGTCCAGCACAGCATGCAGTACCTGGACAGTTAGGTCTCGGCCCGAGGGGAGCTTGTCAGGGCTGCTGGTCAGAAGGACAGCAGCTACAGAGCACAAATGCAAGGGGGAAGGCAGCGCTCAGCTGCGGGAGCCCAGCACCTGGCGGGTGGCCGCTGGGCACTTCTGGGGTGGACAGCCTGAGTAAGGAACAGTTTTTGTGAACTCAAGGATCCAGGTTCTACAGATGTCAGCAGCTCCAAGAAATTTTTCAGAGTTTCTGTCTTGTAGCCAGTTTCAGCCAGATATTCAGCAGAGCATTTGTGCCCTTCCAGCAGGCAGCCTGGTGTCATCAATCAGCTGGGAAACTAGCAAAGCAAGTTTTGAACCTCTGGGAGGTTGATCCAGGTTAGCTGACTTCTGAGTCCAGAACTGGGGTCTTTTTATTTAAGACTAAGAGGCGCTGGCTGACAGGAGCCAATCGAGGCAGAAGGCGGCACTCTTCAGGTCCAGGCAGGTGCACCAGCAGGCTGGGGGCGGCAGAAGACTGAGGCAGTGCAGACGGAGGGTGATCTCCACAGCATCGGCAACTGCAGACCCTGACCTGGCTTTCCAGGCAGGAGAGGTGTGCTTTAGCAGTTTGACAGCAGATACTGTCTGCTCGGGGGACCCTGATGGAGCTGGGAGAGAGAGAAATAGGTTGTACTGCAGAAAAGGTGGTGGTGGCTTGGCCAAGTCAGCAGAGCAGAGTAGTGGGACAGTTCTTAACCCCATGTGGCAACTGAGTCCACGTGAGCTGGACTTTTGTCTCAGGACTTCTCCAGCTGTAGGGCCTTATGTGAGCAAGAGGCAAACAGGAAGGCATCTTTGAAACCTTAAACAGTTCAAATAGGGCCTGCGGGTAGGGAACTGCAGAGGGCAAGGAGATGGCTGCGGTATGACGGCAGACACTGCACACGGTGAGTTCCAGCAGTCACTCGGGCTGATGAGTGGCTGGGTGCCGCTCTGTGCTTCCCGTGACATCCGACAGCACAAGCGGTCACAGGGAGGCAGCACAGTTGATGCCAGGCCTGGAGGCACGTCTTCACTTCCTACCTCTGGGAAGTTTTCAGAATTTCAGGGCTGTGGTTATCAGTCTCAGGTTGATGCAGGCATCATCTTCCTTTCAGGGTCAAACTGGAATGCGCACAGTTAAATCGGGGTGAGGCCAGCTGGCTTGGTGCAGAGGAGAAAGTCACTAACTTGAAGAGGAGGCCTCACCCCAGAAGTCGCATGGGGACTGGCATACACAGGAATTCATGTTTGGTGAGATGTCCTCCCAGGCTGCAAGTCTGTGCTGGGAAGAAGGGGAGAGAGGAAAGCGTCCCAGTTGCCATGGTGATGGTAATCTGTAGACAGAGGGAATTTTGAAGGGACAGTGTTCTGTTCCCAGAAAAGTCACAGGTTTGTCCCGACTTCTGCCATGACCGTGGCTTCTCAGGGGCCCAATCTGATAGCGCTCAGTCCATTCTGTCCATCCAGGCCCAAGGGCAGGAGAGGTTCAGGCTGAGGCAGCCTGCACGGTCAGGTGTCCTGGTGCCTTGCAGGTGGAGGGCATCTATTTCTGCCCACAGCCTTTACAACTCAACCTAGGGGGCCTGGGCCTCTACCATAGCGGGTGCTTTTATCACGTCTCTGGGTAACAGTGGTTTCTGTCTCCCTTTCCGATGTCATTAGGAAGAGCTCACCTCGTAGCCATCAGTAGCGGGATGCAAAGCTACAGGTGCTGGCAGCAGCCGTGGCGCTGACCAGGGTGACCAGGGTGACCAGGGTGGAATGCTCAGGAAGAACGAGCCTCTTTTTTCTTTTTCCTCTGAGATGAGACACAGGGAGTGGTTTGTTTTCATTCTTAACTCTATAAAAGCCCTTTTTCCTATAGTCAGGGATGTGGGTTTTGACTAATTAATTCCATCTATGACTTCCTACATTTGTGTTGTGTGCCCCCGGATAACGGTGCAACAGATAAATGGAGAGAGAGGCCACAGAGAGAGGCCATTCAGATGTCCACCTGGCCACACCCCTATGGAGACTTGGGCGTGGCTCAGCTGAGGAGGGTGAGGGGCCCCTGCTGTGCCGTATGCTGATCACCACAGAACCCCAGGTGAGGGCCCAGTTAGCCTCCGTGACCAGCGCCCTCCTGTCTTGGTGCACAGACAGAGCAGCACTTTGCTTACACCGTCCAGTCAACTCTATCACACGTTCATTCAGCAGCACTCAGCAATTAAATATTCCAACCCCTTTCCCTTGAGGGTGGTCCTGACTAACACATTGATCAGACACTCCCTTCCGCTAGAACTGGGCAGGACTGACAGACTACCAGGGGTGCCCCGAAGAGTCTTACTGGAATGAGGCAGGCAGACAGACAGATGGACAGACTACATTCTACTCCCTCTGGGGTCTGATGTGAGACACTAGAGTGGGGAGGCAGGAACCACCTCTAGACCCCTAAGGGTGCTGGGGAAATCTCAAGTGTGCACCTGCCCACGGGGACCTGGAGAGGTCCTTGCTCCATCTGCAAGGGCCAGGACCAGTTGGTCTTCCTCACCAACACACACGATGCAATGACAAGCAGAAACCCTGAAAGGACACCCAGTATTTGGGGGCAGACTGATTTGCATCGATGGACACTGACTGCCAAAATATCAGGCCCTGATTTCTGGTGGTCTAGGGGTTATATGGGATAAGCAGGCAGAAGTACAGGGGCAGAATGGAGATTGGTTCTTATAATACGTATCATGCAACCAGCTATGCATCTAAGCTGTTTCTAAGACAGAAGCAATAGGAACTGGAACAGGAACTATCACCCAGGCAACGGAAGTATACGGGCGAGGGTTATTTCCTATTATACTTGGTACTGCTGATAACAAAATGATGAACTGGAAGAATATGTTAACAGGTTATCTAAATTTCTTATTTAAAATTAATTTCACTTTACTACACTATTCTTAGTCTTGGAGACTCAATTCTCAGTGTTTTTAGAAATATGACTATTGGCCAGCCAAACAGCTCAGCAGACTAAAGTGCCAGCAAGCAGGAGGAGGGGCCGGGGCTTCAATCCCTGGGTCTGCCATGCTGGCCCTGCCCCTGGGGCGTGCTGAGATGGCAATTGAGACTGAGCATGGTGGCACATGCCTCTTGGGAGGCTGTTAACAGGCGGATCACTATGAGTCCAATCTAGTAGTGAGACCCTGAGCACCCTGTAGATCCTTCCGTAAAATACAGAAAAAAAAAAAGAAATATGATTATAATCAAATGCATAGATCAGATTAACTCCCTCACCCAGACTACCTTGTACTTTTTAGCTGTAATATCTAATCTGTGAGTATGCCAAAAGGAAGAAAATTCTATATTGTATAGAATATCATTTAAAGTACTATTAAAAAGTATTGGGAACATCTGGAAGTAACAGCCATAGTCAAAAAATTCAGTGTCAGTATGTCAGTTTTTAATAGGTGATTAAAGATATCCTCCACTGGTGGAAGAAAATTAGCCATTCCTGGGGATTACACTTTGATGTTCAAATTCCTAAGCAGCGCTACTCAGCACTTCAAACAGTGAAGAAAGAGTAACACTGGAGGGAATCAGGTATGATTAAACTACTTTATTATACTTTAGAATGTAAGAAAAAGACCTCAAGTATCTTCACATAAAGTAATAGAGATATCCAAAAGCAGAACTCAAAATATTTACAACTAAATAAACCATCAATTCTGAACAATAACATCCAAAACATAACTGCCAACACAGCAAGCGCTCCTATCAAAGGACACATGTGGGCCTCGCGCTAGAGGACTCTCACGAACCGGGTCTTGCACTTTCAGAGGGACAAAGGAGAGAGAAGGGCACGGGGAGGAAGAGGGCCTTCCAGCCTCTGAGCATCAAGAGCAGAAATATCCGCAGCTCACGGGCCATCTCCCAGCCCGGTACCCGCCTTTAGGGCCAGCATGACATGCAGCACCAGGGATCGAACTAGGGTCCTTGCGCTTGCCATGCAGGCACTTATACCACCGTGCTATCTCCCCAGTCCACTAACAGTGTTTAATATAGTATGTTTTTACTGCAAAGACCTATAGTGTTTCTGGTAGTTCTCAGTCATGTCCTAAATTGGAGACTGGCAAATTATTATGCTTATATAAGCTTCTCTTGTAACATGTTTTGCTTAATTATTGTCTTTTATGACTACTTTAAGAGCTATAAAAGACAGCTGGATCGCACAGACCAAATACACCACAAACCTACAATACTTATCTTGCTCTTTAAGAGAAGTTTGTTGATCTCTACTCTAGATAATTCAGGTTTACAAAAGACCTCCAAATTATCGAAGCAAATTCACATGATTTTACTTTAAAAGCCAAAAAATATTTTAAAAATTTATTTAGTACCTAAAATAAATAGCAAAATGAGTTTTAAAAAATCTTCCCAACAGGAATTCCTTTCCATGCCACTTTAAGGCAGCCAATAGGAACTGGAAACAGGACTAGATTACAAAACACTTACATTCTACTTCCTGAAACTATAAAAAGTTACTGCCCAATTTCATTCTTATCACAAACTGTAATTCACACATGAAATGTCTTATTTAGTAAGTTATGTATTAAAATTTGCAATACTAAATTATAAACAGAAATTAAATAACGTTTAATATGTTTTCTAATATAAGAATCTAGACCTACTTTTAACAAGCAAATACAGTACCTTCTAGTAACAAGGATGAATTCCAGATGTATAATATTCAAGTTCTACTGTTATTAGTATAAACATAAAGATGTAAGGAAAGAACCACTGACAAAGATCTGAGTGGCGTGTGAACTCTAAGAAGATACACAGACACAGGGGTTTTTTGAAGTGCTGTTTATAACAGCGAGAAAATTGCACTTACCATAATGTCCCCATAGTCACAACTACATAGTTCATAAAACACCATAACCCAAGAAGGAGCTACAACATGGACAAACTGACAGACACACATCCACTGTCCTGAAAAGAAGCCCACACTACTGGAACAAGCAGGCTCCTAAGGACTGCCCAGCACAGCACACGCTGGTATGCAACTGAAGCCCACACTACTGGAACAAGCAGGCTGCTA
>NDGM010602350.1:0-10128 GCA_002564305.1 Octomys mimax
CATCTTGCTGCAGGCCTGCTGGGGGCCTCCCCATCTTGCTGCAGACCTGCTGGGGGCCTCCCCGTCTTGCTGCAGACCTGTGTGGCGCTCCCATCTTGCTGCAGGCCTGCTGGGGGCCTCCCCGTCTTGCTGCAGACCTACTTGGGGCCTCCCCATCTTGCTGATTGCTATAGCCATGCGGTCCTGGCTTACTGACTCCTGCAGAGTAGCAGCAGCAGGCAGGACCCCTCTCAACTGCGGGGTGTTCTGCTCAATGACCCTGGAAGCTGCTGTGTACCTGCCTGTCCTCCACTCCATCCTGAGAAGGATGCCCCGAGTGGCTGGGTACACATAGGACGCCATGCTTTGTGCTGTGCAGTCCATCCACCTAGGCAGGGACCCGCACTACCAGCGCCCACAGAGGAGATGGAGTCACACTCCCGTCCCTTGTGTGGAACCTAGGGTAGCCTATTCCAAGGACCCTGTGGGTGGAAGAGAAGGCAGGGATGGCAGGCATCTGGAAGGGTCTGGCCAGGGCCAGGAGGAGCTGAGCACTGCAGCAGAACAGACTGGTGTACCTTGGGGCTTGGGACCCCTGGGAGGGGAGAGGCTGCTCCTGCTCAGGCCTTGTAGACTCCGCCTACTTGAAGCCCTCTAGTTTCCTCTCTGTCACAGAGGCCTTAAATGAATTGGTGCTCACAGAATTCTTCTGTGGGTGTTAAGGCTACACAGTGTATCATGAGCCGGGTTGGGGAGTGCATGCCTGTAATGCTACTGGGAAGAAAGACGGCAGGCTCACAAGGCTAGCCTGGGCAGCTTAGTGAGACCCCCCACACCCAACACTTAGAGCACAGGCGATGTAGCTTAGTGCTGGAGCGCTTATCTGCATGTGTGAGGTCCTGGGTTCAATCCCTATTACTGCAAAAAAATAAATTGTGAGTTCTTTTTATCTAGATCATAAGCTCCTTGCATCCAGGTTCTCCTGCTGTTGCTTGGCACTCAGCTGAAGTCCCTGTTGCCTCGTTCTTTGCCTGGCTGGGTAAGTGACCCTTTCCAGCCAAGTTAGAGAGGCCCTAGCTTGTTATTTTCTTTCATAGCACTGTGTTCTTTTCCTTCATAACACCTGTCACAATTTGTAACTGTACACTATGTATAATTTGCTTATTTATGTACGTCTTTCCCATTTGGCTGTGAGTTCCATGACAGTGTTCATATTTCCACTCTCTGCTTACGCCTAATGCATGCCACATGGTAACATTCTTACCCATGCTTCCCCAGGAGGATGGTAGTACGTTTAGGGCTGAAGAGTGTCCCCATTTGCCTAGGCCTTACCGCCTGGAGAGGCCTTCATGGTTAGCTTCTTCTGCACTAGCTCCTTACAGCCCCCAGCATCCTGCCTCTTCCTGTTCCATCTGAATTTGACTTCTGGTGACTTGGGTCAAGTGAATTTGAGTCTCCTGGTCACACTGTTGGGCAAGAGGTGGCAGGCACCTTAGCTTACCTACGTCTGTGGCGTTGGGGAGCAGAGGCAATGGCGGGGTGGGCGCTCCAGGTGCCGGGTGGGCAAGCGCACGTGTGGCTGAGCATTTCCTCCCTGAAGTGCCGGCGCAGCTGCTGAGGCTGCCCGGCTGCGACAGGAAGGAGTGTGCCCTTCTGTGCCCTCCTGGGCAGGGTGGCGTCTGCCCCTCTCAGAGGAGAGCACGTTAGGATGGCATCCACCATATGCCAGCGAGGATTCCATCGGACGTTAGTGACTATAAACCGCATTTGACTCTCTGACCCACGTTGGTGCATTTGGCCTAATTACATTGTGGAATCGCAGCCTGACATTTCATTATTACCTTGAAATTACAGTTGTACTCTGATGACCAAGTCCTATAAACAACGTAAGCGCCACCTGACACAGATAATCTGAAGCTAGCTCCACGCTCATCTGTAGGTTTATATCGGGTGGTGTTTGGATAACATTGATTAAATATATAAATCATAAAAATCAGACATGGGAAAAATTCTGCTCGGTCTTTGTCTCGGTAGTGACGTACCTTGTAGCTCTTGGTCTTACACAAGCTTTTAGCTTTGCATTTCTGCCTTTCCTTCACAGTCCCTCCTTACCCTGTTCAGACCTTCCAGCAGACAGTCTCCATTTCTACTGGTCACACATCAAGTACACTTTGGCTGGTAATCTCTAGTTTTTGTGTGAGGTTTTTAAATATTTTTGGTCCAACATTGGTTTTGCCCCAAGGATCCTCTTCCCTCAAGCAGTGGCGTGGGATTTGGGCAGTCTTTTTCTTTCTTGTCATAATGAGATGGCCCTCATCCAGAGGGACGCGCAGGGCTGTCTCTGAGATTAGGAATGTCGCTCAGAAGGCCAGAAGCTTGCCAACTGAGTCAGCCAGCCAGATAAATCTGAGAAGAGGAGTGCCAACATAGGAAAGGCATTTGTGCAGGCTGGGAGACCCAGATTCTACTACCAGGCCATCCATACCTCCTGATTTTAATGACTTTTTAGTTACTTTAAAAGAGTGCATAGCCACGCATGGTGGGACACACTTGTAATCCCAGCTACTTAGAAGGCTGAGGCAAAAATAGCAAGTTGGAGGCCAGCAGGGGCACTCTACCCAGAACTGGCCTCAGAACCCGCAGAGGTCGCAGCAGTTCAGCCCAGCGGGGCTGCGGCCCAGACTTGACTTTCAGTAGCCCAGATCAAGACTGTGAGGCTGCTCGCTTGCTCACTGTGATACGCTACAAATCTAAGCCACCTCGGATTTACAACTCATTTCTGCCACCTTTCCCATGCAGATATTTTAACAATAAAGAGGAAGAAAGCTAGAATAGGAAGGCAGAAAAAACATGTGGCCACACACCTGCTGTGTGCGCGTGTAGTGAACTTACCTAAGTGTGTGTTTCACACGGCTGTCTACTTTTACATTTGACATACGTGGGTGTTCCTGTTTCCGAGAGACAGAGGTGAGCATTATGTGCTCTTCCGCTAGCACCTTCACACATTCGTGGTGCCCCTGCAGTATTATATAATGCATCTCATTTTTGTATTATTAAGATTAAGGTTCTTTTGTTCAGTAAATAAATTGGATGAATTATCAGTGCTACTTTAGTCTGTTCTCTCTTCATCAGTGTGATTTCTAAGCGGTTTTATTAAATGTGTTGTGTTTGAGCGGCTAAGAGCCCTGGTATTTCAGGCAAGTCTTATATTTCAGTATCAAATGTTGCTGATCCTTTTAGTAAGTGCTTAGACCCTTCTCGTCCTTCTCTGGTTTTCATTTCTTCCGACCAGTGAGTAGCTATTCCAGCTCCTCCCCATTCTGTAGGGCTGTGTGGAAGAAAAATGAGATCATAGCGCTCCCATGTTGTTGTTCAGTCATTATTACTGTTCTCTTCCAAACTGCGTGCATCCTACATATTTCCTGGGTGTCCACAGTCTAGTTGACTTTTCCTAGAAAAGTGATGGAAAGCAGTGACTCACCATGGGCCTGCAATCAGGGCTCACCGTGGAATCGTGGGCAGGAGCTCAGCTGTGCTTCCGGCCTGTTGCCAGTGCATGCGTGCGTCCAGTATTGGGCCACCAAGTCTGGCGCCAAGATGGCGCTAATGGCTTCCTGTGGGGAGGCTTTTGGGTGGGATGTGGCTGGGTGATTACAGGAAGACAGGTGCTGATTTACCTGTTTGCCAGTTTATTTTCTTTTGGGAGGCAGTGTTTCAATTTACTGCATTCCTTGGAGGGTTGACATATCAATTAGATGTTATCGACAGTAATAGAGGGGCAGTTGCTGTAAACGTGAAGTTTTTACTGGTAAGCCATGAAATGACACCCCAAGGGACTGTAACAGAGTGGAGTGATAAATATTGTTTTTCTTGTACATAGGCAGAGGGACTGATTAATAGGGAAGGATGATTCTGTCTCCTGCGCTAAAGTGTTATTTATTCATTTGCTGTCAATCAAACCTTCTGTTCTAATTGGCTGAAAGGTTAAATCATCAAGATCTGCTCATAAACCTGGTAAAGGTAGGAAGAAAGGCAATGCTAAATCACAATCAGTAGCTTGTTTATTTACTGCATCATTGCATGTATATGACCTTGGAGAGCCTTTCTGTACCCTCTGAATACAGTAGCATCCCTGAAAGAGATGCCTGTGTGGGCAGAAGGAGCTGGAAAGGAAGAGATGGCTGCCACGCCCGGTAGCATGGCCAGAATCAGAAGATGACGTGGTTGTGGCTGGCTTCAACATCACCCCTGCAAAATTAGACCACTGCTCCTCTTTCTGCTTCATTTTTATTGTATGGCATGACATTTGTATATCATGATGCTTGTAAAAGGAAGAATTACTTTCCAAAGACAAATATATTTGCACACTAACACTTTTATAAAGATGTCAGCAAATAAGTGCAGGCATCATTAAATCACTCTTTAAAGGCAGGCTTCTCCTTGTTATAAATCTGTATTACCATGTCTCATGACGTGGTATGAAATGAATCATACATTGTAAAGCTTTATGAGAGTTGAGTAAAGGATCCCTTGTTGGCCAGTTCAAGTGTATATTATCAAACCATGCAAAAAGGACTGCTTCAAATCCCAGGGAAAACACCAACAGGGTTACACCCATTTCTTAGAAGCAGTATTTCAAAAACAAGCTACTTTTGGATGGTAAGGAGCTTTACGCATTGTCAGAGTAGCTTATTCAAAGAAAGCCAAGAATAAATTCCCATTTAAATAATTTTTCTATTTGGGTGGAACTGTGAGAACACAGTTTACTCTCCAGTGGCAATTGCGAAGGTGAGAATCCCAGAACTGGGGCACAGAAGAAGCTGAGGCTGGGTCCTGACAGGCATGCCCTCCAGCCACTCGACATCATGGGTCTCCACTGCCTGCCCCACTTCCAGGGCCATGCCCCCGAGAGGCACAAGTCTCCAGCTGAAGAACTGGACTGTGCTCTCTACCTGGTGAGTCAACAGGTTCCTGTCCATGGTTGTCAGAGTGTCTTAAATACACCCACATCAGCTCATGCGTCTGACACACCATGTTGCCATATTCAATAACTCTATTGGTGCACATATCAGAACTACGGTAGTCACAGAGGGTCAATTGTTGGCTCGTTGGAGACCATCTCTGTGATGATGCGTGCCCCTCAGTGTGTGAAAGGGTATGTGTACACACATGCCTCTGGGAAAGATGACACAAGTGCCTGTGGTGGCTCAACTGGCAGAGCCAGCTGACAGTACCTACTTCCTCATCTTCTTAGTAACTGTGGAATCCATCACAGAACACCCATTTTAAGAACTCCTGGCTTTATGTCTTCTTAGTGGTTTACAAGACATGGCTGTTTTATTGCACTTCATTAGGGACACTGGCCCACTGGCACATGCCCACCAAAATCCTAAGTGAGACGAGATGACAAGATTGAAGGGTTTCAAGTCAGAAAATTAATTAGAGAAATGAAAGCCAAGCTGTGGACTCAGGTGGCTCATTTGGAAAAGAGAACATGTTTAGTCTGAGGCTGAAAAAGTGATAGAGGAGTGACCAAATCATATCCAAATGCCACCCCCACCTCCTTGGGAGCAGCAGTGTGGGAGCTCTGGGCTCACTGAAGCCCCTTCCTGGGGACATGCTGTGTAGAACGCATGTCTAGCTCAGGCCAGGAGGACACGGACAGAAGGCTCAGGAGGGTGTGCTTTCCAAAGCCACACTTCACAAGTGGAAGCTTTCCCCGGTCTGAGAAAGTGGCCTGCTCCAGTAGAAATGCCTGTTTCTAGCTACATGAGAAACTCACTAAATTTTTACACTTGAGAAACATAGTCTATCGATCTACTGAGATTTCAGAATAGAGAAAATTAGGACCGACAGACCAGCATTGCCTTTATGAAGGTGTCCAGTCATGGTCCCATATGGCCGTTCTGGTGAGTCGCTGCCCCGGTACCCCTCCCAGCCTGAGGCAGAACAAACTTGGGCACTTGGCAGTGGACCTTCCAAACCAGGAGAGTTGAGGGCTGGCCATGGACCTTCTCTTGGGGCAGAACGTTAGGGAGCAGAAGGAGCGATGGTTGGGATGAGAGCCCCAGGCATTGTGCCCCAGCCACGGGGCACAGCCTCGCGCCGGCAGGCGGCAGTTGCAACAAGGCTACGGCTATAGAAATGAAGTTCAGAAGGAGACCGCAGGCTGAGGGCAGCAGTTAGGGGGCTGGGGACAGGGAGCAGGACCTGCCAGCTTTAATACAGTCCCTGAGCTAAAATTAGTTTTCATATTTTAAAGGATTATAAAAAGAAAAAAAATCTGGATCTTTATAGAAAAAGTTTTTCTGCCCCTATCTTGGGCAGGCAAAGTTCTTTTTTTTAAAAAAAAACAAAAACATATTTGGTACAGGTTCTCACTACGCAGCTCAGTCTCATAGTGATCCTCCTGCTTTCAGCCTCCCCAGTGCTGGGATTACAGGCTTGCACCACCACACCCGGACTCGGTTGCCAGCTCAGTGGGCCCAAGGGGCGGGGCCAGCACAGCATGTGGTTGCAGGGCATGGAACCCCTGTCCCTGTACTTGCCTAAGCAGCCACTTAGTCTGCTGAGCTCTCTTGCTAGCCCAGGCAATGTCCTGAGTGTGAAATAATCCTTGCAGCCAGAGCTATGATTGAGCAAGAACGAGTGAGAGCCGGCTCCTAAGCCCAAGCACACAACAGAGGGACAGGGCTTAGCTCACATGCCCGCTGAGCAGACCTGCTTCTCCCTCCTGGGATGGGGCAAGAGTGAAGGCAGGGCCTGAGATATAGCTGGCATCTAAGGGAGGGTCAGGCGTGGGGCCTCGTCAGCACACCGCGCACTCTACCAGCCACTGCCTGGTGTTAATTTCACCCACTGCTGCAGGTTAGGGTTTCCTCCTGTGGCAGCAGCCGCAGCCATCAGGTGACTCACTCAAGACAGTGTGGTCATGGGCCAGATCTTGAGCCAAAGCCCAAATGTTATAATTTGCTACCCAAGCGTGAAAACTGACATTGAGGGGCTTCTCCCTGGGGCAATGTTCAGGCAAGGATACAGGAGAATTATCAGTATAACAATTTTTTGCTCATTTAGAAGGTTTTTTATTTTTCCTGTTTTTGTTGTTGTTGACTTTTTAGCTCATCTCTAGTTTAAAGGCTCCACAGTGTAGAATTTCAGATCTAGAGTTCTGCTGACTTGATGGAATAAAAAACGGTGACTGATAAACAAACTAGAATCCCATCCATCTCTGCATCCCACACGCCACAGGCCTGCAGTGCTGCCCAGCAGGGCACCAGTGTGCTCCTGTTGGCATGGAGCCATCACAAGGGGAGGTGGGTAAATCATCTGGCAACTTCAGGAAAATCTGCTCTGTGTTTTCATACACTTGGTTGAACTTTTCAAAAATATTGACTAAACAGCTTGCCAGCGGTGATTACCAACAGCTCTATTTGACAGTCTCTGACAGAAAGCCAATGGCCACACGTGACGTCATCCGAGGCTACCAGGGCCTTCATTAGCAGCTTCTGAGGTGAGGGACTGCTGCCCAGCCCACACAGTGATGGCTGTCCTGGGTGCTGTTCACTCGAGCATTGGGCATCGCAGCTGTTTGCTTAGAGCCCAGAGGCAAGTGTGAAGCCTGCCTATACAGCTCCATCACTTGGAGGGTTGTTTATGTTCTAATCACCGAGAACACAAATAATATTCCTTCTAAGCTGCTCCAAAATACAAGCGATAGAAAATATCATGGAAAAGGTGAATTGCCAGACAGTAAGCCCTCGTGACTGAGAGCTTATTCATAAAATGATGACAAATTTATTGCACACATTCACTGCGGGCTTTCTGAGATTAATAGCTGATCTATCCGATTTTAAAGCCTGACAATCGCAAGAGAAAAGAGCTACTGGTCAGTTTTTACGCTCATCCTCTTCACCCCTCAGCCCTCCTTCCCAGGAAATGACACAGAAAAATAAGGTGCTTTAGCTCCCGCAACCACCGTGCAGTATTTTATTGCAAGAGATTTCCATGTACCAAGGATAACTTTTAACCTTGTTGGATGCAGTTTGGCTTGTTGGCATCCACCTTCAACTCCACAGACTCCAGGGCAGGAGACTGGCACGATGAGTAACCAGGGCTAGATTGAAACACAAGCTGAAAGGAAGACAGATCTCCAAGTGTGTCTCATGGCCGCTTGTTTACCGTGAGGTAGGAAATAAGTCACTTTTGATGTCTTAGCCTAAGGGACATCTACAAAATTCAAAGCAGGTGTTAGGAAATTCCCTGCCTCAAATCTTGGGCACATATACATACATGCACATGCATGTGCGTGTACACACAAACACACACACGTGCGTGCACACGCACTTCTTGAAGCCTGGGTCTGCAAAAATGTGGAGAGGGGAATCTGAGCTTGTGGCCTGAGGGCATTCAGGACTCCTCATAAAGAGCAAGGGCTCTTGTGCAGCCTTTTTCTCCTGGTAGCAATTGCAGTGGCCTGGTGATTTCCTGCCACCCCTCCAGCCTCACTCAGTGCCCAGCCAAATCCCCGAGTCTATCTTGGTATCTGACTTTGTGTTGTGAATTACTGAAGTAATTTAAGTTAAAGTGTGTGCCTAACACTTGCTCTGCTGTCACCTGTCCTGTCTCACGGTACAGCTGTTCTGTGGATTCATAGGCACCAGCATGCCACCTCAGTCCTCCTGCACACCAGCACAGGGAAGTGGCGAAGCACTTGCCAGGGGAACGTCCTGCCTGTGTCCAGGCCAGGGTGGGATCTGGAGAGCAGGGTGGGATCCTGCTCAAGGAAGGTCCAGGTAGGTGAGCGTGGGTACAGGGAGTTGTTGACACTGACTTGAGGGCAAGTGGAGTGGGTTTTATTTTTTCCACCTTTAACAAGCTGTTTGAAAAAGAAGAGCAGTGATTTTCTAAACATTTCACTTTCTTCTTACAGAAACTGTCCCAAAAAGGTGGTTCCGGCCACAGACCACATCACTTGCTCTCGCAGCCCATCCACCGTCTTGGGTCTTGTGAGCGCAGAGTGCAGTGCTGTAACTGTGTTGAAGGTAGCACTTCATGGAATTCTGCACACGGCCTTTGTGGGCCTTCCAGACACACAGGTCACCTTTGTATTACAGAGCCCACATTCCCAGATTCCATCAAGCTGCATGGCTTGAGGCTAACGCTGGGCGGCTCTGTGCTAAGAGCATTAGTTTCTATCACAGAGAAACAGTGTTTTTGAATGCTGGATATGTTTTAAGCTCTTCTCAGTACCTCCAGTTTCTTGTCTGTTCAGCTGCAGGTATCAAACCCGTAATGGCTGAGGATGGAGAGGAGTCTGTTTTTAAAGTTTTTACAAAATACCTCCCCAGCGTAGGTGCTAAATGACTTTTGGCATTCATTAGATCTGGGATTCTTGCAGGGACTTTGTGTAATTTTTAGGTATGAAACTGGTCAGATTTAGTTCTCAAACTGTCTGGCGATCTTTTTGGAAGGCCATTCATTAGCTTAGCTGTGCACTGTGATGGGTTTCTGACAGTAGCACTGGGTTTTACTTTGCATGAGTTTTTGGCCCAAATTTCCATGAAAGCAGCCTTTAAAAAAAAAAACCCTGAAATTTAGGGGACATGTTAATCCTCATTATGTTCTAAGTCCCTTTGGTATTGAAAACACTAAGAAATGAAATAGCCAAATTCTTCACATTTGAAAATTGGCTCCCACCCATGCCTTGTCTTGTCATTTTCACCATGCATCTTGTCTCAGAGGGACTGTCCTCTGTAGGGGGCACATATAGGACATTCAGGAGCCAGCAGGATGAGGAGGAGCTCTCCTTGGAGACAGCAGCCTCTTCAGAGTCAGCCTTTCCTCCTCACAGGCTGAAAGGAGCTGCTTACCTCATTCAGTCAGCATCTTTGCTGAGCAGCGTCTGCAAGGGACAGGGAACTCTGGGGAGCAGCAGGTGGATTTGCTCTCTCCCTTGCCAGCCTTTAGAGATACCTGCTGCCTCTGCCAGTGCCAGTTGGTAGAGACTTAGGCCCTGGTTGCTACTCTACTCTGAGCAGATTTCATCCCGAGCTCCTAAGCTAAGCATTGAGCCATCAAAAGTAGGAATATCGGGGGCTGGCGAGATGGCTCAGTGGTCTAAAGCACCTACTTGGAACAAGCTTGACGAAG
>NDGM010602566.1:0-19446 GCA_002564305.1 Octomys mimax
AATGGAATTTTGTCTGAGTCTGAGTTTAGTCCTGATGGGTTATTAGAGCCTGTTTCATGAAGGAATAATAGGTGTATTATCACTATTGCGGTGATAATAAAGGGTAGGATGAAGTGAAAGGTGAAGAATCGGGTTAATGTAGCTTTATCAACTGAGAAACCCCCTCAAATTCATTCTACTAGGGTAGGGCCGATGTAGGGGATCGCTGATAATAGGTTTGTAATTACAGTCTACAGTATATTGAAGTTCTTTTAGTGTCCACGTCTGATAACCTCAGTATCTGGATCACCAGGAGGTCACAGTTTTGTCACCTTTTTCCTGGTTTTTGCTCACTTGGTTTTGCCCTTTAACATGTATAGCATTTCTGATAGAATATCTAACAGTGTATTAGAAAAAATGTAGAAGCCTTTTATGTCATCTTGCTTCCAGAGACCCTTAATGTTCTTCTTCTTCTGAACATTAAGTCAGGGACTTTTTGGTTCAGTTATGGATTGAAAATATTTTGTCTTGGATTTTGATCTTGTTGAGAACTAATTTACTTTTGGGTTTTCTTTTCTTTATTCCTAGGGTATAAGGAGATCCAAACTGAGGACCGGGGGGCATCTGACCTGAATTCTACTCCTTTGCAGCTTTGCAAATCTCCCCACATCTGTTTAGGACTATAACCTCACACATGCCCCCAGCCCCAGCTTTGCAGTTGCTCTTGTTATGCCAATAGGAATCTTGAAAGCAGATTTGTCAGTCTAGCCCCACGCCACCCTTTTCTTTGGCATTTTGGCTGTTCCAGCTTTCATAGCTTTGGTAAGCCTGAATCCAACAGCCTGAGCTTCTAGCACAGTGTGCTGGCACACTTGAACTGCAGCTTTCTTCCTGGCCTCTCAGTCCCCATATGTGCACAGAAAACTCCAAGTCCTTTTATAAGAAGAGCAGCAGAGAAGGCAAAGACCCCTTCAGGGTATTTCCCTTCCTTTCAGGGCCTTGGCCTCTCTAGTCATGGCCGCTGTGGTAGCTGTTCAGTGAGCTGAATCATTTTTGTTTTTGTAAAGTTTTTCTTTATGAAAAGGTTGATTTGATAGAAGCTGTTGCACTCTACATGGAAGTGGAACTGTAGAGCATTCTTTAGTGTCGTTACTCTGTGTGACAGCCTGAGAAAGAGGTAGTTGGCCGTGCAATTTTTTCCCTCTAAATTCATTTCCTATCTTAGAATAAACGGACTCCTCTAGATATAGTGATCAAATGGGAATGATACGAAACATGTTGCAGAATCTGAACGAGGGGAATTCTACTCAATATGAATTAAGAGCTGAGAGATTAAACTGTTCTATACAAAGGGATAAACTTATCTGTAGTGTGATTATGATCCTGGTCTTTGAAATGTTTTCTTTTGAATCAGCTAGATCTGAATCGCTTTTTATAGTAAGATAATTTTTTTTTTTTTAAAAAAAGCAATTTTGTGAAAATGCAATAATGGGGCTGGCAAGATAGCTCACTGACTAAGTGCCTGCCTAGGCAAGCACAAGGATGGGGATTTGATCCCCAGCATCACATGCTGTGCTGGCCCCATCCCTGGGTGCACTGAGCTGGCCACTGAGACCAGGCGTGGTGGTGCATGCCTGTAATCCCAGTGATGGGAAGGCTGAAAACAGGAGGATCACTGCAAGTCCAAGCTGTGTAGTGAGATCCTGTATCAAAACTGTTGGAAAAATAAAAAGGGAAAATACAAAAGGGCTTTCAGTATAAATCTTGATATGAATTTATACAATATTGTGACCACTTTTAATTTGAGTATGTTATTTGAAAACCTAATATTTAATTATATTCATTAATATTAAGTTATTAATATTTTGGTGAAATAGCACAGAATGCTTAATTTTTGTTTTTAGTATTTAATACTAATTATAATATAGAATGTAAAAAAGCCTACATAAAACTAGCTCATAAAATTATTGTATTCATAGGAATTAGCTTTGCCCGTTCTGATATGCCAATGTTATACTGATATTTCACACATGGAAAGTGTCTTGGTCACTTTTCTCGTCACTGGGGGGAAGTACACGACACCCACAGCTTACAGGAGGAGACATTCCTTTTGGCTCATGGTGACAATGGTTGGCCAGCTGGAGAGCAGGAGAGCAAGGCAGAAGGGCTGGTGGAAGAGAGCTGCTCACAGCAAGGTGGCTAGGAAGGGAGGGGCTGAAGGGGAGGAGCAGGGCAGGAAGGGAGGGGCTGGAGGGGAGGAGCAGCGCAAGAAGGGAGGGAATGAAGGGGAGGAACAGGGCAGGAAGGGAAGGGCTGAAGGGGAGGAGCAGGGCAGGGAGGGAGGGGCTGGAGGGGAGGAGCAGGGCAGGAAGGGAGGGGCTGAAAGGGAAACGTGCCCTTTCAGGTCACATCTGCACCGATCTCCTACCCAGGCCCTTCCACCGCATGGCAAGCCAGCTGTAATACTCCCATAATCCAGTCACCTCCCCAGAGTTCTGCTTTGGAGCCTTTGGGTGACATTCTTGATCTAAACTATAACATTCTGCCCTATTTCCCAAAAGAGTCACGTATATCTCTTTATGTATAATGCATTTTATCCATGTCTCAAAGTTTCCAAAGTCTTCAGAATTCCAACATTGCTGAAAAGTCCAAGTCAACAGTCTCCTCTGAGACCAAAGACAACTCATAGCTGTGAACCTCTGTAAAAATCAGAACGGAAGTTAAACACTTCTAACAACCAGTGGTGTATGGTAAACATGCCTAATCTAAAAGAATAGGGGCATACAAAAAATGGTACCAAAGCAAGCCTGGACTCTGGCAGTGCCTTGGG
The DNA here is from genome assembly GCA_002564305.1 of Octomys mimax. Classification (NCBI taxonomy): domain Eukaryota; kingdom Metazoa; phylum Chordata; class Mammalia; order Rodentia; family Octodontidae; genus Octomys; species Octomys mimax. The sequence goes on from NDGM010602566.1 coordinate 2,810, forward strand.
CAAGATGTGGTGAGATGTAAGTTCCAAGTGGCTTGGGTTATCCTGCCCTACAGCCTTGCAGGTTGTAGCTCTTCTTCTTTCTTGGGAGGCTTTGTTTTCTGCCTGTGACTTTCCTCAGATGTTTTATGATCCTGGCCCCTCCCGCTTTCTGGAGTCTTCACTCTTCCTGGCTTCACTCTCAGAGTTTCATGTGCCACCCTTTTGGGGCACACTGCCCCACAGCTCTTGTATTCTGCATGCCCATAACACCAGCACCATGTAGATGACCCCAGGGTCTACTGTCAGCTCTGGTAGTATCCAGGCCCCCTTGGACTATGACTGCAGCACCCTCTGAGTGCCTGGATGGCTGAGTGCCATGTTAAGGGGTCCAGGGGACAAATTCTATAAGTGATCCTTCTGAAGTAGGGTGTAGGGCTCACTTCTCAATGAAAAGTCTTACACCTTTGTACCTCTTAGCCTGGGAAGGGTGGGGAGTTGTTGATTTCTAGAATGTCCTCAAGGCATTCTTGACTGTTGTCCTGATAAAAAGTACTTGGATTAAAAAAAAATATTAATCTTTTTAGCAGCCAACTGTCCTGTGCCCCAATTTTGTAGGCTGTATTTTTCTGGGGAAACTGCAAACTTTTCAAATGCGCTTTTTATTCCTTATTTATTATAAACCTGACTAAAATCTGGCAGTAATCATTCCACAGCCTAAACATTGGGCTGCCTCAAACTTCTACACTGCACTTGGTGTGATGGTACACACTTTCAATCCTAGCACTTGGAAGGTTGAGGTAGGAGAATTGCCATGAGTTCGAGGCCAGCCGGGTCCACATAAGTGAGTTTAAGGCCAGCCTGCACTACATAGTGACGCCTGCCTCAAAAAAAGTAAACAAACAAACAAACATAGCTTGTGGCCCAACTGCTGAGGGAATCCTTGTTCCCAACCGAGATCTCTTTGCACTGTTGTCAGCGTTCTGGTCTTCTGAGCTCTGACCAATCTCCTGTCAAGACTGGTGTACAGTTGACACCGTGAGATGTTTCCAAATTCCTCCTCAAGCCAGTCATAAAGGCTTCAGAACCGCATGTTCAGGTGGTCATAGCAATGACCTTATTTTGGTACCCAAACCTATCTTAGTCACTGTCTGGTCATCAGGACGCAGTACCTGCGATCTACAACTTCAAGGAGGAAGGGCTCATTCTGGCTCATGATTATGGTCCCTCGTTGGCTGGCTTCAATGTAGGAAGGAACTGTGGGAGGGTTGGGCAGAGGTAAGCTGCTCATGTCATGGTGGTCAGGAAGCAGAGAGAGAAGGGCGGAGGCAGGGAGGAAGAAAAGTCAGTGTAGGGCTTTTCAGGTTGTGTCTCCAGTGGCTGATTGGACACTACCTCCCAGTATGTCAGCGGTGTTACCTCCATGGTTCAGTCACCTTCCAAAAGTCCTGGCCATGAGCCCTTGAGGCCTTTTCATTTTCATACTAACCATTATTGGAAGCAATTAATAAATTTTTACTAAGTGAATAACGCTAAATAAAATTTTTGCACCAGACACTTGTGGCAATAGCAGGACAGATTTTATTCAGTACTCCTGCAGTAGAGCACAGAGACCTGCATAAGCAGAGCTCAGCTCCGCCTAAACAGAAAGTGGGTGAGCTGGGTGAGCAGAATTCTAGGTGTGCTAAAAAGGCGAGGTACTAGTGGCTGCTAAGGGAGGTCTATGTGGTTAGGTAGTTTGTTTGTTAATTGTGTTTATTTGAAGGATAAATAAACATGGCTTTAGAAGAAGAGGCAGTTTTGAAAACGGCCCAATAAAACAAGACTGGTATTGTGGAGAAATGGGCGATAGGAGAGGTATCTCTTTAGGTGTTTGCATTTCAAAGAGTCAAGTCCTTGAGATGTTTCTGTCAGGTAGAAGGTTTATGTCTCAAAGAGTCAAGGAAGAGATTTTCAGTTACCAATCAAATAAACGCTCTAGAAAAGGGAGGTCAGGGCCCTACTGACTACTTTTGCTTGGAGTAGACAGTCTTATTTGAGCAGCTTGAGCTTTCTCAGGCAGACATTCGAAGGGTAGTGAAGGACATCTTGGGATGTGGCCTCGAGTTGGTAGAACCTATCTAGTGTTTGTTCAAGTGTCTCGGGGGGTGGTGGTGGTGGATGGAATGCTTATGCTGGCAGTTGCTGTTCTTAAAGGGAAAGGGTGGAGACCTCCTGAGAAGAGAGCTTGGGGCCTCATTAAAGTTTGGTCAAGGAGAGAATCCCTGTTAATAATACAAGGCAAATACTGAATAGAAACCCAGGGTGAAACCAGAAAGGGATAGACATCAGATATACCCATAAGAATTTCAGGCCCAGGACCAGCTGGGGAAGAAGGAAGTAATGTTTGTTTAATCAGACGTGATATATATATATATATATATATATATATAATTTTTGCTTAATCTTTCCAGTAAACCTGTGAGATCGATACTATTCTGTGCCACCATTAAGAAACAGATTTCAGGTGTTTTAAAGAACAAATTCTGGGCTGGCCGAATAGCTCAGTGGATCAAAGTGCCTGCTTAGGCAGAGTGCAGTGATTGAGGTGTATCACCGGCATGCAGTGCTTGCCCCGCCCCCAGGGTGTGCTAAGACTACCATTGAGACTGGGCATGGTGGTGCTTGCCTGTAATCCCAGCTCTTGGGAGACTGAACACAGGTGGATCACTATGTTCAATCTACATAGTGAGACCCTGTAGACCCTGTCCTAAATACACACACACACACACACACACACACACACACAGAACAAGTTCAAGGTCATATCCTTAGTGATTGGTAGAGTTGAGATTCAAACCCAAATCTTTTCTCTGACTTCAGAGCACAATTTTCTAATTTTCAGCATGTGTTTTATTATTGTTCTATAGCAATATGTTCATAAGTAATTTACACAAATAACAATTAATGTCGATAAGCTTCTTAGATTCTAAGAAGAAGATTCACCCGGGAGAAGTGGGGTAGTAAGGGTGACACCAGAGCTTTGCTTTCGGGTAGAAATGCTTAGTTGTCACTGGAGTTGCTGCTGACACCCCATACATACTGAAAGGCCCTGTGATGTTGGAGCAGAAAGGCCTTTGGCTGTCACCTCAGAGTCTTAATTTCTCAGATGAAAAGCCATGACGCAGAAAGATTAGGTGATTTACCCAGTGATACTCATGATCCCAGAGCCTGTTCAGTAAAGACTGCTGGGATTGGTTGGCCCCAGTTGGGGGTTTGCCCTCAGCGTTCACCTTCACACAGTGCATTTCTCTGGTGTTGCCACACACTGCCTATGTGTCCTAAACTGTCACAAGCTGGAGTTGCCCTCCCTGGAGATACAGGTAATCAGTGTTGCCTCTAACAGCCCAGGCAGCGGCTTAGCAGGACTTTCTGCTGCAAGCATTTCTGTCTGAATCCACCACTGTCTTCCGAGTGACCCTCACATCATACGTTAGGCAAAAGTAACATGACACAGCAGCAGCCACAAAACATCATGGATGGAATAAACCCACCTGAAATGTTTGCCTGGAAGTGTCCTCTGCCACAGTTTTTAAGTCTCAAAGACTGCAGTGTCCCATTTCTCTAATTTCTGTCAGCGGCTAATGGTTATGCCATTTTGACTGGCGAGCGGTCATTTTGTTTCTCCTTGTTGTTCTTTTCCCTCTATCGCTGCTGTGCCTGAATTTCATCCTGATGGTTGTCTTCTGCCTGCTGGGCATCCCTTTCCTTCTGGCCACACTGGTGGGTTCATGGGCATGGGGCCGGTGTGTGGCTCTTTATTCCATGCAGCCACCCAGGTGAGCTGCGGGTAAGAATGGAGGACATAAGGCCGGGGACTGCAGGCTGTGGACTGTGCGGGCTGTGGACTGTGCGGGCTGTGCAGCGTGTGTGTGTCTGTGTACCTGTTTCTATTCTAGAGAGCAGAGAGAGAGAGCTGCAGAGCCCTGGGCTGGGTTGAGAGTCTGGGGGCTGTCACAGCTGAGCCGGCAAAGTCATGGCCTGGGGAATTGGATTGGAGGTAGAATCTGGTGTTTGACCTTTGTAGAATCAAGGCAAGGGTAGTGAGAAGCCTTGGGTTACAAGACAGAGTAAACAGCTACTTAGAGAAAGGAAAAGGGAGAGATCAGCCTTATTGAAGAGAATATTGAGGGGGAATGAGGAATAGAGGAAGGCTGGCTGGCCCCCCTCTGCCTCCCCGGGTGCCCTTGGGCTCCTTCCTTGCAACAACCTGTCAAGTGCTGGAATAGTGGAGCTCCTGGGTGGCTCCACTTTTACACTGTACTTCCCTTGGAGGTTAAGGCTACTGCCAGTACCTAGCCCAAGGCCTGTGTGACAGAAAGCGTTCAATAACTCTCTGGTGGATGAGCAGAGGAGAAGTGGCGCCTCCACAGACACAAATGCTGGAAAGTAGATGGAAAGCATTGCTGATTGTTTTTATTTTTATCTTTTTATTTTGGAATCATTTAAAATGTATTCAAAAGTAGAGAAAATGGTGTAATGAACTCCTCTCTCCCAATCATTCAGCCTCAACGGTGATCGACATATGGCCAATCTTGCCTCATTTACCTGTCCCCTCCCCGCTGAATTATTTTGAAACAAAGACCAAATGTCATAGTATTTCATCTGTGAATACTTTAGTATGCACACTTAAAACAATGAGGGGAGCGCCTTTAAAGAAATTAACCACAACACCATTACCAGCAGAGAACAGCACAACAATTTCTTATTATCATGCTTATGATTGGAATTCAGATATCCTGCATTGTCTTGTGAATGTTTTTCCTAGTTAGCAGATTAGTCTCAAAATCCCAAAATTTGAGTTCTGGGACAATATATGCAGTTAGCTGATAAATATCTTAAGGTTCTCTTAATCAATAGGTTCCACCCTTCTTTTTTTCTTTGCAATTTCTCTATTGAAGAAACCAAATGTTTTGTTCTGTGAAATGTCCCACAGTGTGAATTTTAACCCTGGTGGAATTTATTTGTTTTTCTGTCCCCTGTGTTTCAGCAACTGTACACTGGCAATTGAGAAATGAGGTTGGATCAGGTTTTCTGTGTTGTAGCTGTGTTGGTGGTGCTGGGGGTTGAATCCAGAATCTTCTCACTGAGCTGTATCTTCATCCCTTTTAAAAGTGTACTTTTAAAAAATTAACTTATTTTTAAACTTAGCTACAGGGTCTCATTAAATCACTAGTTTACCCAAGCTGGGCTTGAACCTGGATCTTCCTTAATGTTGGGATTATGCATACATGCCCCCATCCCCAGCCAGGTAGCGGCGATACTGCATACTGCAGCCCAGAACCAAGAGACACGTGGCCCCTTGTCCCTCTGTTAGTCACAGGAAGCTTCCTGGTGAACATGCTGCCTGATCTTTATGTCGCCCACTCCCCCACCTGCATTTTTGCCTTCAGGTTTTAGAAACCATTGATAATTCTTGCCTAGATCAAGGGTTATCATATTTCTCTGAAAGGCTAGATACTAGATGCTTTTGGCTTTGAGGGCTGTGTAGTCCCTGTCATTGTAGAAGGAAAGCCACCTGTGATAATTTGTAAATGACAGGATGTGACGGCACCAGTACACCTATGCACCAGATCGGATCGGGCTCCCCAGCAGTTACTCACCACTGCCTGATCTAGATCATTTCTTTTACTAAAGATTGTGAAGTAATGTTAGCACTCTGCCAGTCATTGTTTATGAATTGAAATGCTTCTGTACATTCACATTTTACCCCATTAGCTATTTGATTACCTCAGAGACAGCAGAAATCAAACTGTGTAGAGAGAAGGCGGAAGGAATTGCGTCTTTTCCTTTATCCGTTCTCGCAAAGTTGCTTCCAAGGTTGGTGAGTTTGGTTTTTTTTAAGCAGCGTTACGAAATCATGACCTTGTGGCATATTTGATATTTCAGCTGTCTTACACCCAGGCCTGTGCAGGCCAGAAGCCGTTCTAGGGCTGGTGACTGCCAGCAGTCACACTGCGGCCGTGGGCCACTTCCAAGGCTGCCTGTGCTCTAGGGCAGCCCTGTTTTCCTGTCTCAGCTGTATTGTTTTCATGCAGTAACTTAGTAGTCTGTATCTGTAGCTGAGAAATCAATGATGCTGCAGTGTTCAGTTTTAGAAGGTAAGAAAATATTCTTTTTCAAGTTAAGAAATTGGATTCTTTCCTTCAGTTTCACCTAATTTTAAATATCTGTTAACGTATTTGTCATTGTTGTTAAGCAAAACTGACACATAAAACTTCATAATGTACTATTATTTACTGAGCCTGCTGCCTGGCATTTGATACAGTGTACCCTGGTTGTTCATTAGTGCCAGGTGGAACCAGTGGATGTAATTAAAGGGCCCAAATTTAACATTATTGTACATAGAAAAATGCTCTCTTCTGATTTATTCCTGTTTCACTGGCTGTTCAAGTGTTCTCCGACTTTGTTTTCACTGTTACTCTCCCTGATCACATCTTGTGCTCTGCGTTTTCTCTCTGCCCCTGCCAGCTCTCACCCAGAACCCCTTGTACCCTGTCTCCCCTCTGTGGCTGCTTGAGCCTGTTCTCAATATTCATGTGGTTGACCCGTTTGCTACTTTGACACCTCTTGTCATGTTTCTCTCCTGGGATTGAGGACTGAGCTAGTCTCCCTCGTCCTCTTTGATTCCTTCCTGCATTTTCTTTCCCAAATCCATTAACCGTGTTCCCGAAGTCTTGTTGATGTCCTCAGCACTGTCAGTGTCTTTGTCTCAGAACTAACTTTCTTGGGAATCCAGCTTTATTTTCATGACCGAAGTTATTCTCAGATACAGATAACTTTTAGAATTTTATCTTTAATTCTGAGATTTTGCATTCTTATTTCTATATTTGCTACCACATATAAGATGTGCAAACTTCTTTATTTATTTACAACTGAAAATAAGAGCCAGGACAAGAGAGTGCATTTCTGTAGGTTTTGTCCAAGCATCTTCATGTCACTCATGAAGCTGTGATTGTTACTTGATCGGTGACAAAATTTTGAAGGTGGATTTAAAGCCTTTCGAGAGTTGCTGCCTAGCAGTGTCTATTTTTATTTTATTTTATTTGTTTGCTATGTCCTGTTTCTGCTTTGGCCTAATATTTACTGGCGATCCTTGGCTGTAGACCATATTTATGCATGGTGTAATGGCATTTCTATCCACCATGGACCACATATATGATGGTGGTCCTATAAGGTGAAAATGGGGCTGAAAAATTCCTGTTGCCCCATAACACACTAGCACCCCAACATCCTAGCACAACACAGTACTCGTGTGTTAATGGTAATACTTGTGGAAACAAAGCTACTGCACTGCTAGTCCTGTGAAATTATAGCACAAATGATGTACAGTACCTAATACTTAATAATGATTCAACTAAACCACCATGTTACTGGTAGTAAATTTATTGTGCTATGTTTTTATCATGATTTACAATATATTTCTTACATTGTAAAAGCTTACAGTATAACTACCATTACCATAGTGAATTGAGAACAGTGCCTGTGTCATTTGTCTTGTGTTTCCTGCATTATTATTGTTTGTTGTTGTTTTTTTTTGAAACAGTCTTGATATGTAGTTCAGCCTGGCTTTCAACTCAATATGTAGCCCAGCCTGGCCGTGAGCTTTCAGCAGTCCTCCTGCCTCAGCCTCCTGATTGCTGGGAGTACAGGAGTGTGCCGTCACACCTGACTGTTTCTTGAATTCTTGGCTGTCTCAAGGTCCGTGGGAGTGGTCTCCATCATCTAGGTTTGTGAAAGTGCTCTGTCATCAGTTGTTCCCAGCATGGAAAAAAATCATCTAATAACAGTTTTCACAATGTAGCTTTGTTAAGTGATTTGTGTTTGTACTCAATAGGATTCTTTCTCTTGCATATCTTAACTCTCTACAAAAAAGTATCTTAAATTTTGCTTCTTTCTGTGAAGATTTGTTTGCACAGACTAATTCTGACCATTTTCCAACAGCTGAGCTATATTTTTCTCAACTATAAAAATAAGAACTTTTCTTTCTTAAAAAGAACTTTTCTTTCTTTTAAGCTTTTCAACTTAAAAGCTTCATCCAAACCCAGCATACGTTCCCTGGGCCAACTGGAGAGGAAGCCACCCCCTCTTCTGGGTTTGCTTGGGCAGTGAAGTGCTCGGTATACCTGTCACACAACAAAATCGCTTGACCTTAACATGTAATAAATATAAACTTATCGCCCCTAACAGTCTTTCTTTTCATGCAAGTATCATTTTTGTTCCATTAAAAAAATTGCAGGGTTTTACCTTCCCGTTATCTTCCCAGTTGAGCGTGTGTCAGTCAGTCCGTTCCGTTATGGAGCTGGCTCGCACAGCGACACACTGGGGTTGTCTCGAAAGGCCTGGTGAGAGAAGCCATTCGGAACAAATAAAATCAACACAGTGTGATCTCTATTTCCTTTGATTAAGCTTGCATTAGGTGTATATTAAATGTGGTGGAATCAGAGAGTGATTTTTTCCTTTTAGAATCTTTTCGCCCCTTGTTAGTTGAAGCCCACAGTAGTTGAAGCACTACATCAATTGGTCACAGTGGGCTGGGTCAGTGGACAGCTGCCCCTTGATGGCGTAAGTATTCTCCTTTCTGTGGAGCCTTGTAGCCATTTTTATTAATGCTGCAGAAAAGATGCTAATACATGTTTTTATGTGAATTATGGGAACTGTGCAAAATGTTCAGGAGTCACAAAATGAAAAGTATTTTGGTTTGTGACTTTTTTTAAAGAATACTATGGCAAAAATATCTGTCTAGCTTTTACTGTATTTGTAATTATGTGAAAACTGTCAACATTGAGACGCTGCAGCGATAACTCTTGCTTAGCATATAAATAAACATCTAGAGAAAGAGTAAAAGCTTTAAGGACAGACGACACCACCTCAGGTTGATATCTGGATGTTTACAGACACAATCTTACTGCGGTTTTATTCTCTGATTTCTATTAACAGATACCGTTGAGAAGCCTAAACTAGAAGCTGACTATGAACAAATATCAATCAAAATAATGTTTTAAATGACTAAGCTACAGTTGCAATTTATTTGTTTGTTCATTGTGCATTGAGGCTTCTGCTGTGCTGCCTACAGCTTCTGAATCTTTTTGCATAGCATATATTGATTAAAGATTCCGTGCCAGGTCCAGTCACTTTAATATTTCCTTACAGAAACTTTGCAGTATTTGATTTTTAACTTAAAAATGTAAGCCATGGAATATATCTAAGGGTGTCTACCAAGACAAAGTTCTGTCCTCAGGTGTGTATGCTGCTGCAGATGGGTGAAGGGAGGCATGCTGGAGAGAGGTAGCGTTCTCACTTTTGTGGTGGCACTCCTTGGCACCTTCCCTGCGCTGGCTGGTGTAGGTTCTTGTGCTGCCACGGTAGGCCGCAGAGAGGTTGCTCTGCTATTCTTATTCTTAGAGTTCACACTATATTGGGCTTGGGACAGTTCGTTAAGCAGAATGGTATAATAAAAAATAAAGGGTAAGCAACTGTGAAAATGAGAAAGGAGGGAGCCCCTGGGAGACTTTGCATTTCAGATCTATGAGAAGGAACAAGCTTGATGGGACATTGCACATTAGGAACCAGTCCAGAGCAGGAGAGGGGACTGTTGAGGAGCCTAACAAAGGCCAGTGTGCCGGGACGGCAACACGGACAGTGGCTGAAGACGCTGCAAAGGGAGGCAGAGGCTGGTGTACAGAGCCTTGCTGTGTACTAAAGTGTTAGAAGCAGTAAATATAATGCACTTGGGTGTTTTGAAGCTTATTTCTGGCTATTGCAAAGAAAATAGCCTGCCATATACCAGATTAGAAGAGGAACATAAACCAGGAAAAGTTGAGTTATGTAAAATGTTGGTCATGGGGATGGAATGAGAGTAGACATTTTGTTAGGAGACATTTTGGAGATAGAGTTGACATGGCAGTGCAGTGGATGTGAGGGGTGAGGTATGAGGACGAATCAATGATGACTCTTAGTTTGGGGCCTGAAAAACTGAGAAAATGCTAGTGCAGTGTATTTTAATGGGGAAAAAATGTTTTGAAATGTGTTGGGTCGGGGAGAGAGGTGACGATCGAAAGGTAAGTCTTAGACATCTTAAATTTCAAATGTAAGTGAAGGAGGAAAAACATTTACGTCACAAGCCAGAGGACAAAGATGGAGAGGGTGAAGTGGGGTCTCAGCCTCCTCAGAGGGCAGCCTGTCAGCCAGGCACCTTGGGTTAGGCCCCGCCTCTCAATAGCTCCACCCTCTTATTGCAAGGGCCTTCAGGGACATTCCTTGGCTGTATATAGCAGTCAGTTTCTTCAGACATTTTACTTTAGCATGAATAAGTTTAGAGAGTCTTTAAAACTTTGGCCAAGGAAAGTGGTAGAGGAAGGAATTAATAAGGGGCAGAGATTAGTTTAAGAGGACTCAGTCAGTTTTGCTAATTTAGGCTGTGTTTTTACCAACCTGTGATCTTAAAGTGTATCTTTATATATGAAGTACTTCAAGCCTTTTAAATTGTAGGGAGAAAGAATATGCGTTAAACACAGCTGCAGAATATACTGGCTGCAGACAGAAACCAGTGTAACTTCTGAGGCCGTGTTTAACGCCTATTCTTTCTGCCAGCTGTTTAATGAAACACTTGAAGTACTTCAAAAATACCAATGGCTACAAATTTTTAAATTTCTCGTAGTGTTCTTATAGCACTTATTTATGCGAAATATCTACACGTAAGTGATTTCCATTGACTCTGCACTCCGGTCCTGTCAGGCGGAATGATCTCTGAGTTCAAGGCCACATCTTAGTCAAGTCAGAGCCAACTCTCAAGTCTCTTGACTTAAGATGCTAGGTGATCCTGTCTCAAGTTTGCCTACAAGTTGTGGTCATTCTCCTGGTCATGCTGGCATCCTGAAAGGGGACGTGGAGATCTAGAGCTGGTGTAGGAAGATCCATTCTTTTTTCCCTTACTGACTTAAAATTGCTTCAAGTAATGCATGAGCAATTGCTACTCATGATACGTGTATACGGAAGCTTCTCTCAAAACTAAGTAGTCTAGATTTCTAGATCATTAACTGATGAATAGATTATGATTCCCTGTCAGATTAAACTAGTTGGTCTTGGAGGAGGAGTACGGTAAGTTTTAATCTTTGAGGGAGGCTTTCTGAAGTTGTTCCTGATGTTAGCCAAGAAACTTCTATGGTTGTTGGTGCTGCGGGTTAAATTCTTATAGAAGCAGTCATTGTACTTCAAGAATGAGTGCTTGACATCTCATCTCAGAAATATTTTAGATCTGTTATTTTAGGATTTCCTGCCTTCTATTATTGCAGGAAGGATTGTTTGAAAATGAAAAGGCATAGCAGAAGCCTTTATCTGAGATTATCACTTATGCCAAATTTAAATATTATTAATGTCCCTGAAAAGAAAAATGATAACTGGGACTTCAGTCAGAGACTAATAAGTCTATTATTAGCAGTAATTATTAACAGTACTATGGCTCAAGCTCTAACAGAAACTGACTTCTGAATCCCTGTAAGGAAAAACTAGACTTTCTTGAGGATAGATGCCACATGTGTATTTAAGCTTAATTTGAGACCCAAGTGCCATAACTAATAAGGTTAGGAGCATGGGGTTTTGTGAGAGATTTGACATTAGAGAGATGGCAAGTGTGTATAATTTATCAATAGCTGAGCTTCAAAAACCAGTGTTCTGGCTTGATATTCATAAAGAAGAATGGTTCTGTAAGTGCCGGAATCACTCATGTGTTATTGGTGATAGAGTTATTAGTTGAAGAATTTAGGATGTCATAAAAACTGATGATCAAGAAATGAAAATGTTTGAAGAGTGATGCTCCATTTGGTCCAAAAAGAAATTGAACATAGAAGCAGCCTTGTAGCTCTGTCTTTAACAACAGAAACTGTAGATAATAAACATAATGTTTTAGCTCTCGTCAGTTTTCCTATAAGAGAGCTTTTGAAATTTATTGCCCTATCTTGAGCAGTGTTTGTGATATTTATTTTCCAAAATGGGAGGAATATCCAGGAAGTGAGGGCTGACACTTGGCAGTTGTGGTTTCGGAGGCAGAAAAATATAATCTATCCTGTTAATGCCGAGCTGAAATGGCTGATGGGCTCCAGGGGCATGATGAAGGCTAAGTGAAACTTGGCCATGAAATATTTCGAAGAAAATGAAGTCAACCAAAAACCTATAAATTAATTCAAGTGGATAATGGAGTAATATAGGATAGAGCCCCGGATAAACAACTAGTAGGATCACAGTGATTGTGCTGTTTTGTGGTTAGCTCTGTTATATTTGAGCTCCTGTTGTAATCTTGAGAAAGATGCTTACTATCCAAAGGCATGCTTACATCTGTAAGTGAGAATTATTATTGCCCTTCATGTGGAGCTTATGCAATGTTTTCTAAATGATTGAGCTCTTTAGGGATATTTTCTTAATTAACAGAAGTTATAATTAAAATGGTAAAGGTTGATGCCTAGAAGAATATATAGAAACTACTTTGATCAATGACTTGTAACAGAAACAAAAATGTATGGTGGCTAAGACTGTCTTTTCGGAAAGAACGTACATACTATTTAATTTTATTTATTTACTTAGTTTTGTATTTTAGGGAAGGGTCTACAGGGCTTTCACGGTCTCCTACTAGGTCAGACTTGTATTGATCTGCCTGTTTACAGCCTCCTCCCAAGAGCTGGGATTACAGGCATGCAACACCAAGCCCATTCTCAATTGCTGTCTCAGTGTGCCCCAGGGGTGGGGCCGGCTTAGCAGCCTTGGGGATTGAACCCCCGGCCCTTGTGCCTGCTTGCAGGCGCTTTAATCTGCTGAACTTTTTGGCTGTCCCTTGAGAATATACATACTGTTAAACGAGGGAAACAACTTCAATAGCCAGAGAAGATTTTGGATTAGTTTGGAAAGAGACAGTAACATATTTTGGTTACCAGTTGTCACAAAGCAAACTATGTGAGAACTTAGTGGTGTCAAACAACCCATATTTTATTTGCTTGTGATTCTGCGTAATCTTTTGGGCTTGGTGAGAGTGATGCCCTGCTGGTCTCATTGGGGTCATGCATTCACACAGGTTGTCCCAGTGGTACAGTTGAGGCTGGGCGGTATGTATGTCTTATGCACTTCACTGGTGTTGGTGCTGGGTTTAGCTTGTGCTTCTGTGTTTTTTCATCTTCAGGAGATGGGCCTGGGATTTTTACATGGTGGTCTTGGGGTTCCCAGAGAGTGAGAGCAGAAGCTGTCAAGTCCATTTGGGTCAGGGTTCAGACCTCAGAGGTGCTTTACCTTCATTGTGTTGGTCTAAACAAGTCCCAAGACAGCCAAGACTGAAGGATGGGAGAAGGATCCCTGCATCTGATGATGGGATGAAGTAGTCACATTGCAAAAGGCATTTGTTCAGGGCTGTTGAATTAGTGCAGTCATATTTGCAAACCATTTATGACATTAATTTGGGGTCAGGGCAAAGCATATTTAGGTAAGATGACATACTAATAAATTTAAATTTTGAAATAGATGAAAAACTAGAAAGAACACCCCAAGCAGCCCAAGGGCCAAATAAGAAAGACTCCAAACAGTTTTAAGTTAAAACATACATGAATAATGAATATTTTTAAAAATAGAAAGATATGTAGGATTGTTATCTAATGGCTAACTGGAATATAGAAATATAACTCTGATTAAAATGTAAAAATGGAAAGGTATTCTATAAGAAGAGTAGTTAAGAGAGAAGTAGAAGTAGGAGAATTCATGTACCTAGGTGTTCAGCAGTTCGCTACACAGAAAGGGAAACAAAACTAGGAAAGGGAGAATTCTAAAAAATGAATTTTAACAAGGTATGAACTTAGGAATGAATATCAGTTCATTATTCATCATTATATAATAAGCATTAAACATGATTAGTAGTATTGCCAAAGTTCTTTCCAAATTAAACTTTCATGACATCTTCCAGTGCTTCCCATCTGGATAAATACCTGGAAAGCATCTCACAGGGACCATAGTTCCTAAGGTCTCTGGGAAGATGTCAAGTTACAGGAGCTCACTATACCACCCCTGTCAACTCTACTTTCTGTGTACCTCTCCTGACCCAAATCAGTCCTGGAGCAAACAGACCCCTGAGGGCAGGCAAGACCCCGAGCTTTGTGAAGCAGGGGCAGTGTGGGGATTGGGAGCAGCCAGAGGTTGCTTCTGGGCTGGGAGGGTTCTGAAGTCTGGCACCTTGTGTGCTTCATCGGAGGAACAGAAACATTTGATGGAGGTTGGAGGACTCTTAGGAAATCACCCACATCCTGTGTGTGTGTGTGTGTGTGTGTGCGCGTGCACCACAGAAGACCAAGGAGAAGAAGAACCATTGGGTTTAATTCTCCCCATCCTTGGACTTTGGAGCAGAAAGACTTCCCTTTGTTGCGAGCAGAGCCCTGGCAGCAGCCCTCTGCTTGTCTTGCTAGACCACTCAGCTTCCCACCACTCAGAATTGCAATCACTGGGGTCTTCCATCGGTCAGCCCAGAACTCCAGCAATATCACAAAGAAGGATGTCATCATAGCCAAGGAGAAAGACAGACGCAACACATGCTTAATGCTTCAGAGTGGCAGCTGGAGACAGATGACAACCTACAAAAATAGTAAGAGTACGTATGGAGATTTAAATGCAGTACGGAACTTCTAGAGATGAAATGCAGTATGTGACTTTCCAGTAAAACATTTCATTAAATGAAGGAGATGTTGATTCTTAAAGACTTGACTTGATAGCCTTGTTGGCCAAGTGAAAGAATCTGAAAGCACAAAACAAAATATAAAGCAAAATGGAAATCAGAAGAGAAAAATAGATCCAGGAAGTAGAACATGTGAGTAATAGGAGAGCCAGAAAGAAAAAGGAGCAGATGGAAGAAAGGCAATAATTAGATAAATATAAGAAACAAATTTCCTGAGCTTAAAAATCAAGACTTTAGCCTGTAAATTGAAATGACTCATTAAATTCCAGGCAAGATTATGAAAAGGGACACCTCTACATATACTGGGAAAGTTCTTGGACTGTTAGTAAGGAGCAGTTTTAGAAGCTTCCAGACAAAGGAAATAGCTTATGATTAAAAAAAAAATAGATTAGCTACAGAGTCCTCATTTATGACGCAGAATTGTGAAGGTAGTGGAGTAACTTGTGTAGACCATCTGGAGAAGAAAGCCAGGGTCTTCTGCTGAGGCCTTTTAATGAACTCATCTCAATTGTCTCTACCTCTACTAACCATATATATACCTTAAGATAGAATAATTGAAACAATAAATGTTAGATTTAATAGATAATTGTGTCTCTTGATGACAGATCGTTCCTTTTTCAAATACTTAGACTGATCATATACTTGGCTTAGAAAGAGCATCTTTTTAAAATTGTTTGGAATTTTAGTACAGGATCTACAGGGTCACAGGGTCTCACTACGTAGATTGGACTCATAGTGATCCGCCTGTGTTCAGCCTCCCACGCGCTAGGATTACGGGCACGCGCCGCCATGCCCAGTCTCAATCACTATCTCAGTGTGCCCCAGGGGTGGGGCCAGCATGGCACTTGGGATCAAATCTCAGCTGCTGCACTCTGCCTAAGAGGTGCTTTAGTCTGCTGAGCTATTTGGCCAGCCCTAGAAAGAGCATCTTAATAAACTCAAAGGAAAAGATTTTTATAGCTCTTGTTCTCTGATTATAACCCATCCACATAAGAAATAAAATTAACAAAAAAGAAATTATACTATTTGGAAGTTTAAGAAAATGTTCTCTATAACCTTTGTATCAAAGTAAAATACCAAAACTCAAGTGATAAGATATCAAAAAAATCAATAAAATGAGCCTAACTTAACCCAAAATCTACGAGAAAGAGGGAGTGAAAGCTATAGTTAGTGGAAAATTTACAGTATTGGATGATTTTATTATTTACAAATAAAGGTTACTTTTATTATGAAATACAGATTTAAGGACAAAACAAGTTAAAATAGATTAATAAAAAGATGAAATTAATGAAATAAAAATAAATACATTAGTAAGTGGCCACTGTGGAATTAATTTCATTAGGAAACTAATACAATAAAAAAATTTAGAAAACTACAGGTGAGAAAAGGAATATAATCAGATATATAAGAATGATTCAAGACCGGGGAGATAGCATGGTAGTCTAAGCCCCTGCCTGGAAAGCACAAGGTCCCGAGTTCAATCCATGCATGCTATGCGGGCCCCAAAATCCTGGGCGAGCTGTGCTGGCCTCGAAACTGAGCGTGGTGGCGCACACCTGTAATCCCAGCAGTGGGGAAGCTGAGACAGAAAGATCACTATGAGTCCGCGCTGCACAGCAAGACCCAGTATCAATAATAAAAAAAATCAAAAGAGATGAAAAACTATATAATTTGTTCAGTTGTATGGCACAGAATTTGGAAAACCAGAAGAAGTGAATTTATTTCTCTGCCAAATGAATTCTCCAAATTTGGCCTCAGAAGAAATGGAAAATGTGAATAGGACAATAATCATAAAAAGATGGGAAGGTGCTATGATCCACTCTTTTTTTAAAATTCATTTTAATGAGAAAAAGGAATAAAATAGCAATGAAACAGTTTCAAAACAGGTTAGTAGGACAGTTACAATAATTAATACGTTGCA
>NDGM010602974.1:0-10690 GCA_002564305.1 Octomys mimax
GAACTCAGGCCCTTGCGCTTGCCAGGGAAGGGCTTATTCCACTGAGCCATCTCCCTGGCCCCAAATTCATCCATTTTTGTAGCTGAGTAGTATTCTATTGTGTACAAATAGAACATTTTCTTAATTCTTTCATTGGTCGATGGTCATACAGGCTGTTTCCAGGATTTAGCGACTATGAATTATGCTGCTACAAACATTGGTGTGCATGTGTAATTGTAATATGCCTTTAGCTCTTTAGGGAAGATACTCAGAAGGGAAATAGCCACAGCCAATGAAAGTTCTAATTTTAATTCATCAAGAAATTAATAACTCTTTTTAGTCCAATCTTCAATTTATAGAAATAACTTTAAGACAAAATGCACGTTAATCTTGTTGCAGACACTCAAATCTGAGGACAAACATTAAAATCAAGTGCAACACAGCACAGGAATCTCTGTTCTGTTCCCACATTTCACAATACTTCTGTATAATATTAAGCTCCAAAGTTTTTGATGGGGAAGAAACTTGTATTTACATTGTATTTATGTCTTACTTTTGTACTGTGCAAAGTTACAAGTGGAACAAATGCAACAAAAAATATGCAAAGATATGATAGACTCTTCTATCCATTTGGAGGAGCATGCTACACAACTCTTGGCCTTTAATGTCTTTGTGTACCTCTGAGTAAGACTTTTTTCTTCCAAAATGACTCTGGAAACCAAGTCTCAATCAGTTACTGTAAATCTTGACTTGACAATGTTTCAGATGAACTGTCAGTTTTGCTTCGTAATTAAAAAATGAAATAGTGCTGTTTTTAGCTACTTTTCTCCACTTTGCCACTAGAAATGTATGCAATTCACTACTGATAGATTTATATTTCCTAGAAATAGCGGACGTTGATGGGCAAGAAGATATAAGCCAACTAAATTAAATGGATTCTGCATATGAAATACCTACCTGCTTCTGGGTAGATTTTATTCCAACCATAAATACTTAATGGAAATTGGTGGTCTGTGGGTTTTGCTAGAGGGAATAGTTCTCATTCTTATTGACTGTGAGAGCTCAGGTGGCTCTTGGGGGAAAAAAAGGAATGGCTATAAGTGATTTATTTTCCCAACACAAATTTGTGGTCACATAGTCTAAATGATGGCCTAAGGCAGCTTGGAGTACTCTACTGTGCCTTGATTTTATCTTGTGAAAAACACATAGAAATGGTGTTCTCAAGTCCTGTCAGCTTCCTCCAAGCAATAGTGAGCAGAAAGGTGCAGCTGTACAAAGATGCAATTGTAAGGCAGGGTTTTGCCCATGGGACCTCCTGACATCTCCATAGCAACTGGTGGGGAGGAGGCAGCATCAAATTGAGTGAGCTATAGGAACAAGCCTAACGCTAGGTCAGGCTGATTAGGAATGGTCGGTAATCCCAGTCCCAGTTTCCCATGAGGCACAGTAATTGAGTATCTTTGTGGCTCATGTTAGAGTTCAGGAAGTCCAAGCAAAATCATGGTCATCTCAGCACTCAGGGAGGCTGAGGGAAGAAGAGGACAGCAAACTTAAACCCAGCCTTGGCAATGTACTGAATTAGCAAGACTCTGAAATTTTCAGAAGTAAAATCTAAAAGGGTTATCATCTCCTTGTCCTGGCTGATCAATTGTGTCAACTTGAGAAGTTAAAAGCTTAACTAAATCCCCTCAGCAATTCCACACCCTAAGGTGTGGAGGCCTCACCCTACAGTGACTCATCATGTAAAGGATATAAAAGGGACTTGAGGAAGGATAGAATGTTCCATTTCCTCAGAGTAGTGCTGGTCTTTAGTCAGCCTTAACGTCATCTCCTGGCTTCCAGTGCAGACTCTTTGGCCTCTGTCTTAGATCCTTCAGCCTTCTGGTGTAGCCTCATCAGCCTTCTACGGCAGACTCATTGGCCTCCTGATATGGACTTGAATAGAACAGTACAGTGAGCTCCAGACCTTGGCCTGAATCCTTCAGTCTCCAATCTTATAATTTCCTATACATTTGTACATCTTGTGTTATATCTGTTCCTCTAGTAAAACCCTGACTGATACAATCCTATTTCTACTGGAGCAGGCCTTTTCAAGTTGAACCATTGTATCAGTGAGATATAATCTCAGCACCACCCCATTTTGTAGCAGGAAGTGGCTTTGAAGAGACCTTGCCTCTAAATAGAAAAGACTTGGAATGTAGCTCTGTGTGACAGCCTGCACTAAATGTCCAGTGTCACCAAAGGGTCATGCGACAGAGGCATGGGGACTTGCAGGAATGATTCTCTGGAAAATGTTTGGCTGGGTATTAGCACAGTATTTCCAGCCATACAGCTTCCATTCCACTAGCACCATTGACAGCACCTGAAGGGAGTGTATGTGTGTGTATGTGTGTGTAAGTGTGTGCAATAGAGAAGGAAGTGACAGAGAAATCTGTGGTGAAAGAGGCAAGGTGGAGAGCAGTGAAAGACAAATACAGAGAACATCTTACCTTCCAGCAAGAGAAGCTGGCAAGGCCACGGGGATCTGTGCAGGCCATAAAGAAAGGAAGTAGGACTCAGGACAGCAGCAGGCACCAAGGAAGCCTGGATGTGATTAGGGACCAAGGTACTATAATAGTGGATATAGTGAAGACAAGTAGCCATATTGGTATAGTTGTATCATAATTACATCTAAAGTCACCAGACTGATTAATGGGATATGACAGGCCTCAGTGGATTAGTCTATGGATGAGTTCATAGCTAACTGTGATGTTGAGAAGTGGAGCCTTATTGAGGGAGGGGCTGCTGGGGTGTGGCCTGGAGGGCCTGTCTTCTTCCTCCTCCCTTGATCTCTCTCTGCTTCCAGCTGACCATAGCATGGACTGTTTCTCCTCTACCATATTGCCCTGCATTGGAGTCTGTTGACTGTAGAATGAACCCTCTGAAAACTCTAAGCCAAGTTCCCCATCCTCCTTTAAGTCATAGTAGTCTGGTATTGCATCTAGTTCTTAGCTCCATGAGGCAGACAAGCAGGGACTCCAGAAGCCAGAATGGAACTGGCTGCCCTAGGAGGGAAATAAAGAATCCTTCCCAAAGGATATTTTCTAGACTTATCTACTAGCCTGCAGTTTCTTTTAAAAATTCATTTAAAATTGGACTCAGCCAGGAATGCTGTAATTTTCCTTTAACCCTTGCACTCTTGGAGGCTGAGGCAAAAGCATCAGAAATTAGAGCCCAACCTGAGAAACCCAGAGACTTAGTGGGGCTCTGTCTTAAAACAAATAAAAGTTAAAAAGGATCAGGTATATAGCTCACTGTGAAGGCTTTGGTATTAATTCCCAGTTTACAGGGGGAAAGACTACTAAGTTTGACAATCAGGTTGTAAAGCAGATCTTCTTTTAATATAAATTTTTATGTAAATGTAAAATATAACATATATTCTACTGAGTTCGAGCTGAAGGCTGATGCTACTATTAAAAAAGACAGATGAAGTCTCTCATCTTTAAAAGCTCTAATAATTTGACATCAAGATAAAGCTCTCAAAAGGAAAATCTGTTTTTACCTGAATATGTTAATGCCAGGAATGAAGATCAAATTCAGAGTATGTGCCCATGCCAATCATACCAAACTCCTCACTCCTCAAATACATTAATGCTTGCCTGTCCCTCATGGTGTCTGAAGAGGAGGTAGTGCAAGGTCAGTGGAGATCATGGTGGCTTTTCTTGCTCAGCGTCACCACCTGGTCTGTCTGCTTTTGCCTTAGCTGCTATAGCTGATGGCCCTGAAGCCCTCAGTCATGAACCCTGGGGTTGCTGTGTGCTACAGAAGCTGTGCAGGGTTGGCTCTTCATGAGAAGGCACACAGGAAAAGCAGGTTGAGATGTCGAGTGGGCCACACAGAGGCCTAGAATGCATGGAGGTGAAATTCACAGAACCCTTGTCCAGATGGGAACACAGGGCCATGCCCAGCACAATCAGCAAGACAGAAATTTCTAGAGCGGACAGCAGAGCCTGGCTCCTCTAAGGACAAGAGTCAAATTCAAGGTTGGCCTGCCTTTCTGGTGAAAGCGTCTGGTGCAGGAGTGAAGTTAAATGTGGGGGGAAAAACATCAGACAGAGCCACAAGAAAGGGGCAATCACAAGGTGCATGGGTGCAGAGCTACCGCAGCCTTGTCTTGGTCTTTGCTTAGAACAGAATCTGGCCATGTCTGCTGTCCAACACTCTGAGAAGTTGAGGCAGAAGGATTATAATTGTAATCCCAGCCGGGGTGACTCAGGAATGCAATGAGATAAAAATAAGAAGAGGTGGTTTCTGAAGCTCAGAGTGAATGCCTCGGAGTCAATCTCCAATATTAATATTATAAAAAGATGAATAGGACAGGGTGGGATGGACCAGGCTTCCCTGAGACTGCAAAGGGTGGAGTCCTGCTGCTTCTTGTGATGCCATCCAGCCATCTTTTCTATTCTTCTGTTCCATCTTAGCGATGGAGAGCTCCTCTGCTTTATTTTTGCAATCCACAGCTGGACTAGAGTTTCCTTTCTGGGCAAACTGACAACATTTTAAATCATCCTCCTAGGCTTTTTGACTTGATTCTGAAAATAGGTCTGGCTAAAAGCCTCTCACAGTATCCACGCCACAGCTTCAACAATCAACTGCTTTGAAATTCCTTCTGCCAGATTAATTAGTCTGCCACCCTTAATCTCAGTCTCGGGTAAAATCTCTAGACATGAACAAAATGCAGACATACTTTATGCCAATAAAGTATATTGCACAATGTCTGAAATCCAACAAACAATGCAGTCCTTCTTCTCAGCAGAAACATCCAAAGACTGGTCTTTATTGGCAGGATTTCCACCAGTCTTCTGGTCTTCTGAGCTCTGACCAGAATCACCCATACAAAACAGCTGTAGGTGTTGCAGATCTACTCTTTCAGGAGACATGTCTGAACCTTTCTACACTCTTCCCACAAGCTATTCTCAAAGGTTCCAGAACCATATAGGTACAGTCGCAGCAAGGACCCTGCTATCAGGCTAATAATATCCCTTGGTTACCTGATGAGTCCACAATCTCCAAAATGAGTGTATAGTGAAGACTAAATAAAAAGAGGGCATTGGAATGACTTCAGGCCTCCAGGAGGATCAATACCCTCTCACAGAATTTGAGATTCTCTCAGGATTAACACCTTCTCTGGGTGACCCATATTTATTTAGTAATCAGGAGAAAGGGAGGGGAATACTCAAGAAGGGCGGGAACTGCTCAAGGACTTCTCCAAGAAAGTTAATCCATGCAGGCTTGAATGCTGGAGGCAGGCTACAGTCTTAATCTAACTGAGATTGCTTGGAGGTGTCCTTGGCTGTGACCTTGACTTATTCTTTGAGGCACTCTGGCCTCATCTGTCATTACAACCTCAGTGTGGATCAGTAACTCACAGAGCTTCACTTGCTGTGAGGCTGCTGCCCATTTCCAGATGATCAGCCTAGTCTTTGCTTGTTTATTTACTTATTTATTTATTTTTCCTGTATTTTAAGGAAGGGACTACAGTGTGCTCAGGGTCTCACTCCTAGATCAAACTCGTAGTGATTCTCATGTTTACAGCCTCCCAAGAGGAGGGATTATAGGCCGGCACCACCATGACCAGTCTCAATTGCCTTCTCAGCATGCCCCAGGGGTGGGGCTGGCATGGCAGGAAGGCTAGGCATTGGATAGACACACAAATGAATATGAAAAGCCCATTGGTTCATTTGAGTCCTGCTCAGGACTGCTTCATAGTGGTCTCCATTATACTTCCAGTACCCAATTCTGTCTTAAGTCCTCTTTTCTCATTGTATTGGGACAAAATACTTGATACCCAAAGGTAAAGGAAAAAAGGTTTATTCAGATCAGGGTTTGCAAAAGTTTTTCCAGTCCATAATTGACTGGTTCCGAAGCAGGGTGGCATATACAGAGGAACAACTGTTCATGGTCGTGGAAAACAGCAAAAGCAGCAGGACAAGAACAAGATCAAAAGTGAAAGACAAGCCTCTTTCTGCTCCTTTTTATGTTATCCAGACTGCATGGATTAGGACAATGCCAGTCTAACCATCACCCAGCCTTAATCCCAGAACCCATAATCCAAGCATTACACTATCCCAGTCACAAACTGTGGATTCAGCAACCTCTGAAAAACTGTCTAGCCACAAACCATAATACCAAGTTGTAGTAGGAGTTGGAATGCAGGCTCTGAGAAACCCTGGGAAACCACCAGGGTATGTCCGGAGAACATAATCCAGACCTGCTGCAGACATGCACAGCCTTTGTTTTGCACACCGCTGCCTGCTCTGTACCAGCTTCAGGAAAACTTCAGACAATAAATAATCCAGAACATAATCCTGCCCAGAGACAGCAGGTGATAGAGAAGCCAGTACTGGAAGTGTCATATTGCTTGCTGAAAAACATTAAAACAGAACAAGGCTGTCTAAGCGCCTGAGGAGGGGGTCCTCCTCGTCAGGTGCAGGACTAAAGAAGCGTCCAAACTGAAAACCCAATATTCATCCACCTAAAACTAAAGATGTTCATCATCCTACTTCATTTGATTTTACTAACATACTAACTTACTTACTTTATTTTAATTTTATATATTTAGTACATGGTCTCACTATGCAGCTTGGACTCAGTGATCCTCTCATTTCAGCCTCCCCAGCACTGGGATCACAGGTGTGCAGCACCAAGCTCAGTCTTGGTGGTTGGCTCCGTGTACCTGCGGTGGAGGTCACTACGAAGCAGCCCTGAGCATGTGAGGCATGTGATCCTGGGGTGGGCGTGAGGTCCCGGGGACCAAACCTGAGTGCCTGGAATTGTCTAGGCAGGCGCTTAGACCACTGAGCTATCTCTGCAGCCTGAATTTTAGTAACTCTAGAAAATACTTTTACTTTTGAAATTCCATGTATAAGGTCTATTTATTCATTGTTCTAAGAGAAAAATCCTTGCTTGGGGATCAGTATTCTTGATGTATGTGCTAGAGCTGGAATCAAAGCATTTGTAGCCTTGATTGCTCAAAAACACAAGAAGGGAGTTTGTCAGAGATGAACTTGCCCATGCTTTCTTTGAATAACTCCAGACTTGTGACATCTTGTTTTGGCTCTTAACTTTTTTCTTTATACTTATGAAAATCATTCAGAAAGCATCTGAATGCAATTATGCTCAGTGTAGGAAGTGTGATTAAAAATATGATGTGTGTTTGAATAAAAAATGTATATATGAATATATAAACATATATAAAGACCATATAAACACTTCCTAGATAGACAATAGATAGATATATAGATAGATAGATAGAGAAGAGAACCTCCTGTGTGTTGTCTGTCTTGATCATTCCATGCAAGAAAGAGTTAATTATCGTGAGACTGAACCTCTGCATCGGGTGGGAGTGTGCTGGGCTTTGCTGTATGCAGGCCTCTTCCCAAATCTGTCATGGTGATGCAGTCCTCAAAATCTGGAAGTTTGTACACTATGAAGCACAGCAAAAGCTACACAGCTGGCTTTCTCTGTCTTCTGGGAGAGCTACACTTAACATTTTCCAGCACCCCAGGCTAAGACTGTTCTGAGTCTACACCTGGCTGGGAGGTGTCAGAAACAGAACCAACAGTCACAGACAAAGGAGGCAGAGGCGGGGAGCAGGGGGCATAGGTCAAGCAGTGGCAGAGGTCAAGCAGAGGTCAACAAAGAGGGAAAGGTCAAGAGGGTTTGGAGATCAGGAGGGGGTACAGGTGAGGTGGGATGGAGGTGTTAAGGGGGAGATTTCTGGGGAAGGCACAGTGGCCCTGCAGTGTGGCTCTCTGACACTGGCAGAGCAGCCCAGAAGGATGCTTTGAAGTTCATCCAGGCCACACTAGGAGGTCACAGCAGACAACCAACTGCAGGCAAGGTTCTAAACCAGGGTCCTGAGCACTGATGGAGTCCTCTGAGGTTTTTAGTGATCCTGTTTTGGATTTGGAGGACAAAAAGCAAAGGTAAGTGAGACCCCACACATTCTCCCAAAAGTGGCCTTAGCCTCAGTGTCAAGCAGGAGGCAGACAGAGAACAGGAGATGGAGAGCCTGTTGCCACATCACATCAGCTGAGGGAGAATATTCTTCTACAGAGTTCAGGCTATGTTGCCTTAGGAACTTTTTCATCACCCGCTCCTGTAGCATCTAAACAGCCCCAGGTTGCCTAGGCTTCATTCTGTTTTTATTTGATCTGCCACACTAAAGCTTTCTAAGTCCTGTTTGTCAGAAACCAAAGGTGTTTTCTAAACCCCAGGGAGGCCCTGAGTGTCTGGGTGGTGTGGGAAGACGGCAATGTGTAATGACATTTCAACAAAGCAGTCTGTGTGGTTGGTAAGAAGGGTGGTTCCACAGCATGGCCACAAACTTAGTGGATCCCAAACTAGAGTGGGCCCAGACCCCCATATGCTGGGGTGGGGGTGTTAAAGCACAGCTTGCTCAGAATGGAGCTGCTCTCAGGGGCTCTAATTCTGTAGGCAGGGATAAGGCCAGTTATTTGGTTCTGCGAGTTGCCCTACTATGTGGATCTTGGCCGTGGTCACATCTTCAGCATTACTATTTCAGTGCCACCCAGTGGAATCCCAGGAGCCCAGAAGGGACTTTCATAAGCTATTTTAGTTCAATCTGTAAACACAAAAATATTCCATCTTGAGCTGGGGAGATGGATTAGTAGAATAAGCTCTTGCCTTGCAAGTGCAAGGGCCTGAATTCAATCCCCTGTTCAGAAAAAAAAATCTATCTTTTTGTGTTCCCCCACTCTACCACCACTGAAATAGGCACCACTTTGAAAGAAACTTTCAAAGAAGCACAGAAAATCATGTCTGCCCTTCTCAGTAATAATTCAATAAACACTCTCAAAGGAAATGCTGCATTTGGTGCAATAAACTATCCTCCAAGGATAATCAGAAGCCGACAACACCACAGACCTTCCATAAATTCTGACGCACCAGCCAAGAGGCATTCTGTTTTCTTGACATCCTGAAGTTAGCAGTTTATAGCCTTACCATAATAAGATCATCTTGCTTTGGAGTCATTTGTGTTGTAATTGCTTTAAAATTTGAAAGAGCTCTGGATTTCTACAGCTCATTAAATTGGATTACATCAGGAAAGCTGGAGATTAAAAAAAAAAGAAAAAGAAAAAAAGGAACAGAAAAGTGACCTTTATTTGTTCCATTATCCTGCTATGTAATCTTCTTTCTCTCTCGATTTCTCCACTGGATGCTGAGGGACCCTCACCCCCAGGTCTCAAAACCCTCAGGAGGTCCCACACACCTCTCCTTCAGAACTTAGCACAGTTTGGGATATCCTTTCCATCAGAGAAAAACAAATAGGGTCACCTACAGCTTTGTGTCCGAAGTTTTTCTAGGGATGGCTCAAGCCTGACTGATGAATCCCATCACCCTTCTGCATGGCTTGGGGACAGGAGGCCAAGTGCTACCCTCCCTCAGCTCTGACTGAGCAGGATACCCCTACTCCTCAGTTACATGTTACAATTCAATTTCCAAATAATCTGTTAATGCTTACTATATGTAAGACATGAATGTATAATACATGCACACAGTTTCAGACAGAAGCACAGGGACATTATGAAATGGAATTTGCCCACAGCACTAGGAGCCAGTAGGCAGCCCCAGAGCCCAGATTCCAGTGTATCTTGATCTCTACAAAAAACAATTTTTATGAACATTATTCAAGGGGTGTATATTTTAACCTTTAAAACATTAATTACATTTACTGGTGCATTTTAGGTATACATAATGATCACCTTCACTCTGAGGAATTCGTATCTGTACCTGATATAACTTGACTCTGTTTTCTCCCATTAGCCCAAACTCCCTTCACCCCCACTTTCTCCCCTTAGTTACAAAAGCTCTGTTTCCAACTTTTTTCCTTTTTTTCTTTTTCTCTTCCTTCCACCCCCCACCCCGCAGCTGCCCTTCCAATTTGAACATTTTCTCCTATTTAACAATATTTATTATACACTTTGGTCACACCAGAGAAACAATAGTATTTACACAGGTGCGTCTGATTTATTTCACTTAAGTGTGTGGCCCCCAGGTGCACCCATTTGGTGAAATTTTAGTAATTGTAGCAATTCATTATAGGAAAAGACACATTGCCATGAATTCTGCCAAGAATCTCCTCAAAATTCACCCCTTCACTACAAGCAAACTTATCTGCGACAGGTCTGAAGTCCTCTTTCCTGAATGTCTTTTGGGGATGGGATAAATGCTGCTGCCGAGTTCGATCCATTGAAAAGCCAGCTTATAGACCTAAAATGCCGCATCCTCTCCCTCCTTAGTCACGAGATCTGGCACCATGTATCTTGTGGCTCTTCCCCAAAGCCAAATGACCATGAAAGGGAAATGCTTTGAATCTACTGAGGACATTGAGGCAACCAGGACAGCACAGCTGAAGACCCTGAAGAAAGAGGATGCCAGAGCAACAGCAGGGATGGTGAAGTGTTTGTAATGAGGGGAAGGATTTTGACTGCATTCATGGCAATGCTTTTGCCTGTAATGTAGTCTGAAAAATAGTAAATATTAAATCATATTTTGATCAATGTATTCAATAATATAGATTATTATATTGTATTATAAACATATATAGTGAATTTAGAAAGCCTGGTCTCAGGAAGTTCAGAATCAAACTATATGTGCTGATACCTGTGAACTAAGCAACTGCACTGAAGATAGCAATGTGTAATGG
>NDGM010603123.1:0-15084 GCA_002564305.1 Octomys mimax
ACATGTGTGTCTGGTTTATTTCACTTATGTGTATATCTTCAAGTGGCATCCACTTCAATATAATGACTTTGAGTTTATCAAGATCTGCTACTTCTTTGCTAATTTTTTGTCTGGTTCACCTATCTTTTTGTGATAAAAGGGTGTTATTTTATCCTGTTAAGATTGTGGTATTGACTATTAGTTTTTTATGTCCATTAAGATTTGTCTTATGTAGTTGAGTGCTTCCATGTTTGTTGCATACATATTTATGAATGTTACCTCTTCCTCTTCAGTTTTTCCCCTAATCAGTATATATTGTCCTTCTTTATTCTGTTTGATCATTCTTGGTTTTATGTTGAGAGTGTCTGATGATAGGCTAGCTACACCTACTTTTTTCTGAGGTGCTGGATCATGTAGTATTGTTTTCCATCTTTTGACTCTCAGTCTATGAATTTCTTTATGAGTTAAGTGCATTTTTGTGTATACAGCATATTGTTGGATTTTGTTTCATAATCCACTGTGCCAGTCTATTTATTTTAATTGGTGAATTGAGCCCATTTACATTGATGGCAATAATTGAGATGTATTGACTTATGACTGATGTTATTTACCTGCTATTGTTTACCTCTTTTTTACTGTGTTTAATTGTTTGCCTTATTTAGTGGGTTCCTTCTCTTCTCATTGGTGGAGTTCTGTACATTTTGTTCCCTCTCTAGAACATCTTTCAGTAGTCTGGGTAGGGTTGGCTTTGTCATCTTGAAATTCTTTAGTTGTTCTTTGTGTTGGAAGTATTTCACTTCTCCATCAAACTTGAAAGAGAGTTTTGCAGTGTAAGGTAGTCTGGGCTGGAAGTTGTTTTCATAGAGGACTTGAAGTACTCTGCTCCATGCTCTTCTTAACTTCATGGTAAGTAAAGAGAAGTCTGCCATTATTTTTATGGGTATTTTTTTAATGTCATCTGTTTCTTTTCTCTATCAGCTTTCAGTATATTGTTCTTGTGCTGGATATCTGGGATCTTTACTGTTATATGTCTCCATGCATTTTAAATTTGGTTGATGTTCTTTGGAGCTTTGTATGATTCAGTTACCTGAATGTCAGATTGTTTCCCACATTTGGGAAGTTTTCTGCTATTATTTGTGACCACAGTGTTTTTATATATTTGTGTTGACTCCTTCTTTCTCACTGATGCTTATTACTCTCACGTTGTTCCTCTTTGCATCATCTTTCAGGTGGTGAATCATTTTTTCCCATATCCTAGTTGTTTTTAAGAGATCTTTTCTTACATTTTCCCTAGGGGCAATGGCATCTTCAAGATCTGAAACCCTATCTTCACTTTCACTCAAACTATTTTGCAAGCTTGTGATTGAGATTTTAAGTTTCTGTTTATTTCTTTGGCTCTGCTTCATGAGATCTACTTCTTTCCTATATTGCTCATTCAAGGATTCCATCATTTTTCTAAGTTCCTCTCTTATGATATCTGTGTCTTCTTGAGAAGCAGATATTAATTCTTTTACTTCAGGGATTATTTCTGTTATGATTTCCTCTATGTTTCTGCATTTTATTTTTCAGATCCTATTAGTTCAGAGATTTATTTTTTAATTGCAGAGATTATTTCTGATCTGAGTTCCTCTATACCTTTCTGCAGATGTTTCTTTACTTCAGACACAATGAATCCAGACATTTCAGCTGTGTGATTCCCAATTTCTTCTGTGCTAGTGTGTTCTGCATTTGTTTTGAGTGGGCTCGGGGCTGGAGATTTTTTTTTTTTTTTTGCATTTTGCTCCTTCTCTTTGTCATTTTGTATAGCATTGTCCTCTGCTCTTTTGGTGTAGAGCTTTGGTACAGTTATAAACTTAGCATCTACTGAAATGCAGGTGCAGATCTACGAAGTTTGAGTTCACTCAGTTGTGCCTGGCTTGGTTCTGGCTGTTCTGCTCAGCTTCTTCCTGTTGCAGAAGTGGGTGTGGGCTGGATCTGGATGGGTTCCATGAGTGCAGTGCAAGTTCTCATTTGCAGGACCTGGGCTGTGTCCAGAAGGGTCCAGTGAGGGCAGGGGAGTGTGGAAGTTTTCCCACACACTCATGGGGCCTTAAATTCTACAAGAAATTTTGAGGACATCTAATGCCAACTCTGCTCAAACTCTTCAATGAAATTGAAAGGGGAAAAATTTTTCCCAAACTTCTTTCTGGAGACAAATATCGCTATGATATCAAAACCCAGAGCAAGACCCAACAGAAAAAGAGAAATATAGGCCAATCTCCTTAATGAATCTAGATCCAGAAATATTCAATAAAATACTAGCAAACAGATTGTAGCAAATTATCAAAAAGATTATATATCACAAGCAAGTGAGATTAATATAAGGAATGCAGGGGTAGTTTAATATACACAAATTATAAATGTAATACCCCACATCAACAGAGCCAAAGACAAAAACCACATGATCATCTCAAAAGATGCAGAAAAAGGTTTTGACAAAATGCAACTCTCATTCATGGTAATAACACTACAGAAAATCAGAATAGATGGTTTTCACCGCACCTTGAGAAAAGTCATCTATGACAAAACAACAGCTAACATACTAAATGGACAAAAACTAAAATTCTTCGCTTTAAAATCAGGAACAATACAAGGATGCCCACTGTCACCACTCCTGTTCAACATAGTTCAGGAAATATTAGACAGAGCAACTAGACAAAAGAAAGAAATAAAAGGAATAATGATTAGAAAGGAAGAAGTGAAATTATCACTATTTACAGATGACATGATACTGTATATGGAAGACCCCAAAAATCTACAAAGACACTTGTAGATTTCCTGAGTTTATTTATTTATTTATTTATTTATTTATTTGGGCAGAACAGGGGCTTGAACTCAGGTCCTTGTGCTTGCTAGGGATGTGCTTATTCCACTGAGCCATCTCCCTGGCCCTAACACTTATAGATTTAATAACCAAATTAAGTAACATATCAGGATACAAAATCAATAATATCTATACACAACCAAATCAAGTAATATATCAGGATACAAAATCAATAGCATCCATGCACATATGAGGATCACACTGAGAGAGGAATTAGGGAAACCATGCCTTTCACAATAAAACCTAAAAGTAATGAAATAATTAAGAATCACTCTCTCAAAGGCAGTAAAATATTTATACAGCAAAAATTATAGCACTCTCAAAAAAGGAGATCCAGAAGGATTTCAGAAAATGGAAAGATATTCATTGCTCTTGGATAGGAAGAACCAACATTGTGAAAACGACCATACTCCCAAAATTTTTATACAGATTCAATACAATGCAATTAAAAAAAAAACTGATAGTGTACCTCAGAGATCTAGATAAAACTTTGCTTAAATCATCTGGAACCACAAGAGATCTACAGTACCTACAGTAGCAAAAGCAATTCTGGGCAACAAAGGGAAGGCAGGAGGCATCACAATCTCTGACCTGAAATTACACTACAGGGGCCAGGGAGTTAGCTCAGTAGAATAAGTGCTTGCCTGTAAATCAGCCTGGTACTGGCAAAAAAGAAACAAAAAACAAAGATAAAATAACCGTAGATCAGTGAAATAGATTAGAAGATGCAGGCACCACAACAAACTTACTCAGGCACATTTTCTTCAACCGAAGGGCCAACCATGTTCACTGGAAGAAATTCTCTTTAGTAAGTGGTGCCTGAAAAACAGACTTTCCACATGTCAAAGGCTTGAAATAGACCCATGCCTATTACCGTGCACAAAATACAGTCAAAATGTAATCCAAGATTTAAACATTAGAAATGCAACACTAAATCTTTAGGAGGAAAATGTAGTAAGAAATCTTAAGGACATCATTAGTAGAGAGTTCATGAATAAAAATGAAACTGCAAGGGCTGGTCAAATAGCTCAACAGACTGAAGCATCTGCTTAGGCAGATGCAGGGGCCACAAGTTCAATCCCTGGGCCTGCCAAGATGGCCCCGCCCCTTGGAACATGTTGAGATGGCAATTGGGACTGGCATGGTGGCATGTGCCTGTAATTCCAGGTCTTGTGAGGCTGTAAACAGGCAGATAACTACAAGTCTGATCTAGTAGTGAGACCCTGAACACATTGTAAATCTTTCCAAAATACAGAAAAAGAAAAAGAAGAAAAAAAAAGCAAGCAAGAAAGAAACTAATTGCCTGGGAAATACTTTAAAGAATCAACAATTGGCATCTTATCTCTGCACATCAAAAGAAATCACCACAGAGTAAAAAGAAAACCCACAAATTGAGGAAAAGTAGCTGACTGTCCTTCAGACAAAGGACTCCTATCTAGAACATATAAAGAATTAAAACAAAACCTCAGGCCTCCAAAATTCAAAGACCTAACTCAAAAGTGGACATTTGAGAATAATATGTACTTCAAATGAAGAAATAAAAATAAAAAATATGAAAAAATATTCAAGACCATTGATCATTCCAGAGATGCAGATTAAAAGAACACCGAGACTCCATCGTATGCCAGAAATAATGGCTATTATCAAGAATCCAACCAACTACAAATGCTTGAGAGACTATGAAGAAAAAGGAACCCTTCTCCACTGTTAATGGGAATGTAGACTGGTAAAATCAGTATGGAAATCAGTGTAGCTATTCCTCAAACAGCTAGGATTAGAGGTCTCATTCAACCAAGCTATTCCTTTTCTTGGTATTTTTCCAGAAGAACTGAAAACATCATGCCACAGCAATATATGTGCACCCGTATTTATAGGAGCACAGTTTGTCATAGCTAAATCTTGGAAACAATTGAATGGCTCTTAACTGATGAAGGGATAAATAAGATGTGATATTTTTATATAATGGAGCATGACTCGGCCATAAAAAAGATAAAATCGAGTTTTTTATAGTAAATGGATACAACTAGAGACTACACTGTTAAGAGAAATGAATCAGACCCACATGTGTAAGCATTATATTATCTCACTATTGTCAGAACCTGAAAGAGTAAATAAAATTTGAAAGGTACAAAGGATAGTGTGAAAGGGAACCAATCTGTTCAATGGAAAGAAGAAACTTGGAGGAAGAAAAGGACAAAAGAAAGAAAAGGAAAAGGTACACTTATGCGTATATGCAGGATAGTATGCATAATTGTACTACTGATTTCTACTGGTCTACTGAAAGGAGCAGTTAATTTTTTTAAGAAATTACTTATTTTTCTTCTTTTTGACTTTTTAAATAACTTTTTCTTTTCTTTTTTTCCAATTTTGAAGATTTATATCTGGTAACCTCATTAGTATGAAGATAATATTATGTAATACAACAATTGCCAGATTCCTATTACTTTGTTTAGTAAATTTTGTACTGTTTTGTCTTTTTTTTTTTTTTTAATGAATTTGGTACAGGGTCTCACTATGCAGCTTAGACTTGTGGTGATCCTACTGCTTTCCATCTCTCTGGTGCTGGGTTTACAGGCATGTGCCACTGTGCCCCAACTTTGGCTGGCTCAGCCCACCCTGGGTGTGAGGCTGGTGCTCATGTGGTGCAGGGGATTGAACCGCCATCCTTGCACTTGCCTAAGCTTGCTTAAGCAGGTTTCTAATGCTTTTCTTTTTTAGCATTTTGTGTTCTTTAAAAAATAAAAAAGAAAGAGTTGACTTCAATTTTGTCACTTGGAATTGCAGCTTTTTTCTCATATATTTTAGTTTTACATATCCTGCATACTTTATTTTTATTTTTTTCCTGCATACTTTATACTTTGTTATTATTTTTAAAAGGTTAAATTACACTGCAAAGAAAACTTCAAAATAATAAAAATATTGTTATGCACTTATTCAATGATCTGTACTCATTTTTGCAGATGTGTATATCCAGCTGTGGTCATCTTCTAGTTAAAGATCTTACTATAATATTTGCTATAGTCAAAGATTCTTCTCTATCTGGATTGCTATATCTGAAATACTCTATTTCCTCTTTATTTTTGAAAGATATTTTTACTGAAAATGGAATTCTACCTAAATAATTTAAATTTTATTCTCTACAATTTTTGCTACTCTTTCTTACTTGCTTTGTTACCAAATTTTTATTATCACTTTTGACCCAATAGATTTTTATTGTAGTTTTTTAAACAATCTTTTTTGTAATATATTGAAGTTCTTTCATCTATAATTATAGCTTTCATCAAATTAAGACATTTCTCATCCATTATTATTTTAGATAGCTTCTTTCTACTTTTTTATCTTTTCTGGCCCCAGAAATTATCAAGCTCCTTGATATTCTATTTATAACTATTTTGCATATTTTTCTGTTTCATTTCAAATATTTTTATTTCCAGAAGACCATCTGCTTCTATAATGTTTAACTGCCATTAATTTTTTACCTTAGAGATTATAAATAGAATGTCTGAAAATTTGATTTCTATCTTCTTAATATTCTGAAAATTCTTATAACTTTTAGAACATACAGAACACTGTCAAAACAATGCTTTTAGCTTCCTTAAGTGGTAACTCAAACATCTGGATCAGTATTGAGACTATTCTGATTTAATGATTATTCTCATAATGAATCTTGTTCACTATATTATTTTCATAACTATAAATTTATGATTAGATGTAAGCAATTGATCTTCATCTTTTTTGTGCTGAATATTTTCATAAATATATATGTATATGTCTGCCTTTGTTCTGAGATTCAGTCCAGTTACTTGAAAACTGTTTGACGTCATTGGAACTCACATTTTAAGTTCTGTTAGCCTAGGCCAAAGCAGAGGTCCAGGGTTAATGATTCTCCTCTACTGAATCAAGAATGTTACCAAAGCTTTAACTAATTCTTATGAATTATGGGGTGTTCGAGCCTGGCTGGGGTGACTGGGTACTGTAGTTCTAGATCTACAGGCACAAGTCTATTAAAAATACTAGGGTGTTCTTCCCTCCTCCCCTCTCACCTTCCCCTATTTTCTTTAGCCACATGTTACTTCTCAATTTCCTGCTGGCCACTCAAGGGTCTCTTCGTGTAAATCTCTAGGAATCCTCCCACTAAGTGGAGTCCTTTCCATTATCATCTCTAGTAGTTGAAAATATAGGCATGCATCACTGTGCCTGGACATCAGCTTTGTACAACTTAAGGAATTTGTAGGAACAGATCATAGGAAGATCTGATTTAAGTACATGGGTCTCTGGTTTTACACACATCTAAATTAAATAATTAAATATTAAGTTCTACTTGTTATATGATAAAAGGAATATGAATTATGGGGTGTTCGAGCCTGGCTGGGGTGATTGGGTACTGTACTTCTAGACCTATAGGCACAAGTTGTCTGTATCTCCCTGGATTCTCAACTTGGTGAGTCTACGGGGGGAGGGCTCCACCTGATACTCCTTTCTGTGACAAGGTTTATGAACACACTCAAGGCATTGCACCTCGGCCTTAGCTTTCTTGCTCAACTCACTTCCCTGTCTCTCAGATCACTGTCCTTGGTGAATGTTTTAAAAATTAAATACAACTTTCAAAGAATGAGAATGAGACATCCTCTGGTCCTTTTATCATATAACAACTAGAACTTGATAATTAATTAGTTAATTTAGATGTGTGTAAAACCAGAGACCCATGTACTTAAATCAGATGTTTCTATGATCTGTTCCTACAAATTCCTCAAGTTGTACAAAGCTGATGTCCAGGCACAGTGATGCATGCCTATATTTCCAACTACTAGAGACAATAAATGGAATAATCAAAAGGGTGGGACAGTCTAAGCATCATGGTGAGACACTATCAAATAAATCATATCAATGTGAATGCAAAAGTAATATATGCAAATGACAAGCAGCTTATGTATTTAGTTATTTATTTTTGGTGTTTAGTACAGGGTCTTTAGGGTCTCATTACAAAGCTTGGGCTCATAATGATCCTCCTATGATTAGCCTCTGAGATTACAGGTGTGTGCGCCACCACATCCAGTTTCAATGGCTATCTCAGCGCACCCCAGGGGCGAGGTCGGCACAGCATGCCACGGATCGAACCCTGGCCACTACACTCTGCCTAAGCAGGTGCTTTAGTTCACTGAGCTATCTGGCTGGGCCTGCAGCTAATTTTTGTATTAAGTTTTTAAACAGAAGAATTAAATACCTGGATTGAGTAGGTTAGTTTCTTGATTGTCTATTGATTATTTTAATCTACTTTTTGTGACCAAATATTAGAGCATGATGAAGCTGGAGCAATATTGGAAGTAATATATTATTTGAGGCTCAAAGGGTTCTAAGCAGATTTTTCTCCCTCCATTTTCTACGGAGAATACTTCATCTTTTTCTTAATAGTGTATTTTTCGCTGGTTGTTTCCTCATTCTGCTTCTTCAGAAGCTGTAAAATGCATATAAAGTATCAAATACCCTGATTAACCAGCAACTATTTCAAGGAATTTCCTTTCTGGACTCCAAGTCTCCTCATCCCCAACAATCAAAGAATGATTGCTGCCTTTTCCCTGCAGGATTTGCTTGAGCTTCTTTAGGCCTATCCTCAAGATGCTGCCCTTCTGAATATGCCCTCGACTCTATGGTCTCCCATCTATTCTCCTCCCAGACCTGAGCTAGTGTTTCCACATCCCTGGTTAACGTTAAAATGTTAAATACTATCTGGAAAAAGAAACAGACTAGAAGAAATTTAATCTTCCCAAACATACTAGCATGTGTAGCTCTCAAGCATTATCATCTTATGAGGCTGTTTTCAAAAGATTTTTAGAAGTCAAATAAACTATGTTCAGAGAGCCCATTCTCATTGCAAAGTAAAACGTTTCACAATGTCTGTGTACCAGAAAACCTCTCCCGACTGCACTTGTTACTGATTCCATTTGACAAGTGGCTGCTTCTCGATAATTACTGTACAAACCATTACTTCCAAAATAAATTAAACTCTCATCGCTTTATCCTGCTCTTCTACATTCATTAATAAGAATCTTGTAAAATAGGTGGCTGCACCTGCATTAGTAAGTGAAGAAGCTCATATTAAAAAAACTGTGCCTTGGAATATCTTTTGTTTTTGAGAGCTATGTTTAATTTATCTAAAATAGAAGTTCTGGCCTTTTATGGTGATGAGTAGGGTATAGCCAAATCACCAATTTACGGGGAATTTCTAATTTAATTTTATTTACTTCTTTTGAATTTACTAAAATATAATTAATATGCTTTAAATATAATGTCAATTTCAGCAACCAAAGAATCATTGTAACAATGCTGTGTATTCTATTGCTTTCCCTCAAGTACAGGCTCTGTTAGTACCCGAGAAATATAGCCTGTTCCTCTCTGGGACATAAAGGCAACTAAAATACAGTAATACTGAAAAACTTACTTTCTTATTTTGAAACCTACTTTTTAAAATTGGTCAACTTTCATTATCAGTGAGCTAATTTCTTTTCACATCTGAAAGATTTTTCCAAAAAACCCAAAATGAGATCAATATTGTACAGTAAATAGCTATGGTAATATGATTTCTGTGTAGAACTATCCACTTTTCATTATTCAGCCGCTTATTAATGTTAAAATAAAATTTTTCTCTGGTGAAAAATAAATGTTTCTGGCCAACAACCAAAAATTTCCTAACCCTTTTCTAGTGCATTGCTAACTGGTGGTCAACTTGTTAAACCCAGATGAACTGAACTAGCATGGTGCTGGGTGTGGGAGGCAACTGGATGGTTACAAGTGGCATAAGAGGCCAACAGGCTAAGCTGTGGGGAGGCTGTTAGGGAATCTACTTGGAGAAGTTGTCGGAGCAGCTGTTGGAGCTGATGGAGGCTGCTGCTTCTATTGGGCTCTTCCATGGAGGAATCTTGTCATGTGTGTTTTCCTAGTAAACTTGGTCAGAGGATCTTGGGACCTCATTGTCGCTGAGAATGGCTACGGTTCACTTTGGGTGAGCTCTAGTCCTCACCATATGCATCTCTTTCAGGCTCCAGAGAGGAAGATGGGAACACAGTTTTCCTTATCCTTGGAAAGCCTCAGAACCTCAGTGTTGCTGAGGATGACTGTGGTACATTTTCAGGAAGCTCTGGTTCTTACTTTGAACATTGCTTCCTACCTTCAGTTCAGAACCCTCAGCCTGCTAGCACAGATCCTTCATCCATCTGGCCCAGACTTTCTAGCTTCCGCCACTGAACTTTGAGCCTTCCCAGCACAGGTAAGTGAAGCAGGTCCACATGAGATGTTGACATCGGCTCTAGGCCTCTAGTTAGGCTCATAGGAAGCACTGTTCTGAGCTCTAGGTCTTTAGCTGGACTCATGCAAAATACTAGAATCCAGACCCTCAGCTGGATTCTTTGGTCTTTACTGTGTGCACAGATTTCTTGCACTCTTGTATGTGATTCTTTGGTCGATTATAAAATAATCTCACAAAATGTGTTCTGCATTGTAGTGTTTCCCTTGCAAAAAGCCCAAACCATGACACTTCTGTTCACCATACTGAAGTAATTAGAATATTTTGTTTTTGGGTTTGTTTTTTTTTCAAGTGCTGATTCATTTATTGGTCACTGACATGACTGACTGATTGATGCAGGCTGTATTTAACAAATATTTACTAAACAAATGATAATTTTGTTAGGGGCAAGGTACAATATTAGAGATTTTTTATTTCTGATTTCAAAGTATGTATCAAGTTAAAACTTCAGCATTTCTAATGCGCTATTGTTTCACAAATTCCTTTTTGATTTCTCATTGAAATTACAGCTCAGTGGTGGCAGCCTCTGTGTTTGACTGACTATATTTTATGACAAATAACACATGTGGTTACCAAAAGTTACTTTCAGATACTGTTTTTGATTTTTAGCAGCGTTCCAAATTTTCTCACCTTATTCAGTAAATAACCTTGCCTCTAGAGATTTTAGAATTACTGCCATAAGACCCCAAAGCAAACAATTATTCTCTACGACAGCTCTGATAGGAGATATAATGTCTCAAAAGATTGTCTGACAAATAGCCACACTATCCTGACAGGATAAAATGAAGCACTTGCACATTTATCTTTTTTTTTTCTTGAAAAACAATATCTCACTTAAAGTTTCATTGAAATAAGGTGGACACATATATTTTACTTGATAAAATACCTGAACAGTTATTATTCTTGAATCAATGAATAGCCCTGGGTTACTTTATTTTCTTTACTTAAAACATAAAAAAGTTCAGAAATACTTAGCCACTCTATGTAGTCCATAATTAATAGAAATAACATCAGAAGTCAAACTTTCTAACTTTCAGAAATGTTTAGGTATTAGAAAACTATTAATACAATCCCCCCATAAGTAGTGTGAATATTAATCGGTGTTCCTTCAAATCTTTGCTCTCTTTAGATTCTTTATGCTTGGTTTTCTTACTTTTCATATTATGTTGAGGCCAATATCTAGTATCATCTATTTCCAGGTACCTCAGGCACATTTCTTTTTAATAACAACCAAAATAGGAATAGGGAGAAAGCACAGTGGTCTAAAGCACCTGCCTGGCAAGCACAAGGACCTGGGTACAATCTCCAGTACCATGTGCCGTGCCACTCCCGGAGCCCTGGGTGTGCTGTGCGCCATTGGAACCAGGCATGGTGGTGCACACCTGTAATCCCAGCACTGGGGTGGCTGCATCAGGAGGATCACCAGGAGTCTGAGCTATGTAGTGTGACCCTATACCAAGTAAATAAACAAATAAGTAAATCAAAGATTAAAAAATTCATCTGGGCATGATTGTGCCTGCCTGTAATCCCTGAACCAGGGAGCCTGAAAACAGGAGGATCACTATGAGTCTGAGCTGCATAGTGAGACCCTGCACAAAAAAAAGATTAAAAAATTAATAATAACCAAAATAAAATTATTTCTGTACCCAAAATATAAATGACAGGTCAATTTCTAAATTAGCATGTTCATGTGAAAATATGTTTTTATGTGTGTAGGTGAGAGTTTCATTCTGGTCTTGAATTCTTGGGCCAAAGTGATCTTCCCACTTCAGCTCCCTATAGGGATACACCTGATACAGAGGAGCATATTTGATGCTGGATCGCTTTCCCTTCCCTTCCACAGGGACTCTACACTGACGAAAATAAAAGGAAGTCACACATTCAATTTCAAAAGAGAGAGAACAGTTGATAGTCAAGAAGTTGTTTTAAGTCAATTTAGTTTCAGCCTTAAAAGAAATTTTGTCAATAACAAATTCTTTTCACTTGTGTTAAAAAAAGTCAGAAATTTCAGAACAATAAAAAGTAAAATTTGCATTGAGCCATTTGCAGTGGGAATAGTTAATCACCTTAGTTTTTCACATTCAGAAAATCTTGGTCTACTAATTATTTCGAAAATATTCTAGTGGATAGTCTAGTTAATAATTTTTAAGCACAGGTACTTTTGTACTCTGTTCAGAAATCCTGAAAATCTAATCTATCCTCCCTTCTAAAGTGTCTTCCCACAGGCCAAGTGCTTTATTCTGAAGCAATGTAAGAGATCTGCCACATACTTGTCATTAAAATATGTATTACTCGGTATTACGACTCCATGAAAATTTTCCTTCACATTTAAGAACTTTAGTCCCTTCAACAAGGTCTTAGTGACGATGTTCCAGGTGCTCTTTGTTACTGGGGCTTCTAACGAGATTCTTGGGAGGTCAGTTCCTTCCGTAATTGTGCTACTCAGACACAATCTACAGGTTTGTTGTTCGTCCATGTTAAATTAAATCACCCTTTTTAATCAGCTTTTTGCTCCAATATGATAATGGAAAAGATGGTTGATAGGATCTTTTCAGCTAAAAAATACTTAGAATGAATTTGTAGGAATTACCTTTGCTTTCTGTAAATGTCTGAAAAAAATAATAGAAAGTAATAGGAATTACCTTTGATTTTCTTAATATGTCTGAGTCTTCAAGGTAACTGACAAAAGTAAAGAGCAAAATGAACCCAAGTACATCAAATTGGTAGAGACTTTCTTTTAGTATGCTGTCAGTCCATTAATAACACTGACATGGAGTTGTTCGAACAGCCACTGAAACACCTAATATCCAGTTCCGGTATCTCCTTCACATTCCTTTGGGTTTATTACAATAGCATAATAATGTAGCTAATATATTCATCACTTTAAAAATTATGAAACTGAAACCCAGCAATAGCTACTTTCTCAAATTACATCTCCTTAAAGAAAGAATAAAATCGAACTCTTTTAATCACACAAAATTAAAGTTTATTTTATCTATGGTACTTTCATGTGCAGTAATCCAAAATCAAAATAATAAATGGAATCTTCTTTGATAGTCTTTGGTCTTATAATTCATTCTAACTTCTCTGGAAAGTCATTTTGACCCTACTCATTCAAAATTCTCCCTCTGATTTTCTTAGAAACATTAAACACTTATATAGTGTTCAACTTGTCTTGTGCTTTTTGGTATTGGTATTTGTGTTTAAATGCACAGTATTGGAAGTGGTCATGGATTATATTTTTAATCATCATGCTATCCTTGGTCCTGATACAGAATAGAGATTTGATTAGGTAAGTGCAGGGGCCAAGGTTCGATCTCTGGCACCTCGTGCCATGCCAGCCCCACCCCTGGGCGCACTGAGGTGGCAAAGGAGTTCGAGCATGGTGATGCACGCCCATAATCTTGGCACTAGGAAGGCAGAAATCAGGAAGATCACTACTAGTTTGAACTGCATAGTGAGACCCTGGAGAGAAAAAAAAAAACTTACTTAGAATAGAGATTTGATAAATATATCTTGAGATAAAAGTGTCAAAAGGAATTAAGGGCCACATGCTATAGCCTAAAGCTGTCAGTGTGACTGTCTAGCTGAATTGTTGGTGGTGGTGTGAGGAGACACACAGAAACTAATTTCTTAACTAGTAGGCATATCCAAAATAACAATCTCAGAATAATATTAGAACTTTATTTAACAATTATTTCATTGTATAATTTCTAACTTGTGCACACATTTATTTGTAAATCATAAATCATTGTAGTTTTTTCAGTCTGTCTGTGTCTAAGAATATTGACCATCAATATAGTAAACTTTTTTTTTAATAAGCAGAACATATTTATTGAGAGAAAGAAAGCTCTTGTTTAAGAGAAGGACAGGAGGGAGGCCTGCGTAGGTGGCCCCCCAAGGATTTTTTTTTTTTTGGTTGCCTCCAGTGCAGGTCTAGATTGGCTTGAGTATCTGGGTACTAAAACACAGAACCCTAAGGCTGAATGCGTTGCTTCAGCAGGCACTTAAACAACTGAGCTAATGGACAGGGCCCCTAGTAGATAAACTTTTGACATTTTAGGAATGTGTTTAATCTAGTTACATTTTATAAATCAAAAGTGCATACTGATCATTTCAGTATTTATTTGAATTAATTTTATCAACACAGCTAAAAGTGTTTAGTGAATATATTTTATATGCCTTGTGCTGTACTATGGTTATTGATAATAAGGTTATTGTACTATGTACTACTGTACTTGGTTATTGTACTATGAATTCTTTTGAGTCTGAGATAATCCTAGCTTATTAAGGGATTCAGATAAATTTGAGAAAAATGTTCACCACTTGAGGATGTCAGGAAAATCTCTTTGAGGTAGATGACTTCTAAGTTATAAAATTCATTAAGAGTCAATCAGGAGCTGGGGAGATAACTCTGCCATCTAAGTGCCTGCCCAGCAAGCACAAGGATCCAGATTCGATACCTGGTACCACTTGCCCTGTTGGCTCTGGACCTCAGGTGGTCACTGAAATTTGGCATGGTGGAGCACACCTGTAATCTCAGCACTGGGGAGGCAGAGATAGGAGGATCACTATGAGTCTGAGCTGTGTAGCAGGACCCTGTAGCAAATAAATAATTTTTTTAAAAAGTCAATCAGGCCATGATCATGCTGGAGAGGAGAGATTTGGCAGAAAGGGAAGAGAAGGAGCAAATGTTTGGTTTGTGAGTAAAATCAGATGTCCAAATGTAATGAATCATGAATTGACTGACACTGAAAAGAGTCTAGAGAAGTAGCTACAGTATCTTAACGTGGAGACATGTACATCAGGAGGAAGAGCTCTGATGCCACTGAAGTATTTCAGGATAACAGGACCACATTTAAGTTTGAATTTTAGATCTACTGCTGTTATGGTTTGTGTCTAGTTGTCCCCCCAAAGCCTCATACAGTCATAGGGTGGGGAC
>NDGM010603682.1:0-12170 GCA_002564305.1 Octomys mimax
GAACTCAGGACCTTGTGCTTGCCAGGCAAGCATTTATTCTACTGAGCTATCTCCCCAGCCCCTGAGTATTACGATTTTAATTGGTATTAATAGTATTAATATTTATATTTGGACAGGAATTATTCATATACAAGCAACTAAATAATTTTCATTTGTTCATAGACTTTTTATTAATGTTATCAGTAAAAACACCAATAGAAGTGTTTGTTACTTCCAGTGGTACAAGCTCCCTGATGGAGCAGTCATACTTGTGTCATCTGTGGTTCAAGCTACCTGGTGGGAAACTCCTGCATGTACCACCAAGTAGGTCATGCTGGCAAGAAAGTGTTAATGTTAATCAGATGAGCACTTACTTAAGCTCGTGATGCTGCTAATTTCAAGAGAACTTTCACATGCAGGGATATAGACTACATAATTAGTCAAAAGACCTCCCTTTAGTAGCCTCTGTCCAGACCTTTCAATTTGAAGGTAGACAGTGTCTCTCTGTGAAGCTAAACTCATTTCTAGCATGACCTCCCTTGTAATTTTCAGTAGAAACACTCATCCTTTGAAATTTCTACTTCATATGAGGGTCAAGACACACATTATCCATTTGGACTTTATTCTTTCCTTGAAGAATACGCTTATGTTTCACTGTGCTCTCCAGTCCTTTATGTATAAAGTGGCTTAACACATATGCATGTAAAACTGTGTATATAGCCTTTGAATTGATTGAGGACATTGAGGCAGCCAGGACAGCAAAACTAAAGACATGAAAGAAAACTTCCAAAAGTGCTTTTGGAAAGAACAGGATGGAAACTTTGTTGCAAGTAAGGGTGGAATATTTTGGGGTGGATTAATGGCCATGTGTCCTTCCCTATAATTATTCAAATTTAAACACTTTTTTTCAATCACATGACATAATATTGTTAATGTCTATAAGGAACACAGCTTCCTTTTTTACATATTTGTTATTATAACCTTTATGAATAAGGGTAAATGACCAGCAGGCCTCAGTTTGTAAATGCCTATACTGTATCATCATCATGCCCTCTGTCACAGATTCAAGTACAGTGACAGCTGGGCACACAGCTATGGTTAGCAGAGTAAATAGTAGGGTATATATCTCCTTTCCTTACTTCCCGAAAGATTGTATTGTTTTTAAAATGTCAAAGTTGTTTTCATTATTCAGTGTCTTTCCCTGTATAAAAATGATAGCACTAGGGAGCATAGATAAAGTAAGCCATGGGGTGAGATTCCAAGAGGGAAAATGTATTTTCACGGCTTTAAGCAAGCTCTTACATACATACATATAAAACATTTTTTCAGTGATGTGAGGACTGTATTTAGGCCCCTTGATATTTAAAAGAAACTTTTGGGAAGCTTTTTTACTAAAAGCTTTAAGAAATAAAATTCTGAAAAATCGAATCACTTTAAAAAAGCATTAATTCCAAAATGAATAATTATGGTATATATCTAGACCTTGTATAATTAGTGACTGGGAGCAGAAAAACTGAAGAAAGTTTCTTTTCTTTAGTAATATGACTCAGTTCATTAACCAAATGCAATATAAAATTGTATATCTGCTCAGAGTGCTATAATGAATCTGTGTAGTCAACATCTGAAAATTATATACAAACTTTCCACAAGAATGAAATATTTCTAGCAACATAAACAAGTTTCTAACCATTTCTATAGATATTTCTGTATTGATTAAAATTAATGATTAAGACATTGTCATAACTGTTTCTGTTCTTTAATGATGCTTACTAAAAATTCAATTCAGTACTTTCCCCTTAATCATGATTTTACTTTTTGAGGTTTTACTTATCCACAATCCCAAAACCATACATGGAAAATTCTAGAAATAAGCAATTGATAAATTCTAAATTGTACCCTGTTCTGAGTAATGTGATAAAATCTCATGCTGCCTAGATCTTTCTTCCCACAGACATTAATGATAACGTTTATCCAGTGTGTCCAGGCTCTGTAGACCAGCTGCCCATTGTTTATAGTTAGTTGCCATTCCTTATCAGATCAGCTGTCCTGGTATGACAGTGCTTGTGTGTAAGTAACCCTTATTCTACTTAGTAATGAGTCCCACACACGAGTGTGATGATACTGGCAACTTCACTGCACTAAGTTGTTATAATATTATTATTAGTTATGGCAAATCTTTTCCTGTGCCTACTTTATAAATTAAAACTTTATATAAGTATAATATTATTTTTAAAAAATTATAAACACAGTTTGGCAATAAATCTACTTTTTATTCTATTCCTTGAAATGCGGTCCTTTAGTGCTTTGACTGAAAACAATACAAAACTTAAGTTGGATGCTAATTGTAACTGATGTCTCTGGAATTATTTCACCC
Source organism: Octomys mimax (assembly GCA_002564305.1). Lineage (NCBI taxonomy): Eukaryota > Metazoa > Chordata > Mammalia > Rodentia > Octodontidae > Octomys > Octomys mimax. The sequence continues at coordinate 2,354 of NDGM010603682.1, forward strand.
TGAGGCATTGAGATACCCACTTTTCAGGTTGGCAGGGAAAGTAATGTTTGAACCCAAACCTATCCTAAGAATAATACTATTTGTCTTTTACTACAGATTTCGTGGAGGTAAAAACAAAGCACAAAATAGAGACATTAATCAGAGTGTTGCCGCTACAAGGCAAAGGAACACCCTAAGGCTAGCTGTTACTTGTCTGTTAGACTTTTGGTATGGCTCAGTTAACTGCCTAAAAAAATATTCAAGGTGCTTTTCAGAATTAGAATGGGATGGAGTTCTGCAGAGATCTTTCTTGTGTGATAGACTTTCCTAAAATCCCTAGGCCTCATGAGTTTTTCCACCTCATTCTTCTGATCACTTTTATTCCACAGTTTAGTCCTCATGCATGTAGAACCAAAAGCTTGAAATGTTTTAAGATACACATATGAGCACTAGTATAAATTTTTAAGTAAGAAATTTACCTTCAAGTGTGATACATGATCTGTGACCCAATAAATGGGACTTTTTATCCTAGGATGGTCTGATATACACATACTGACCTTAAGCAGCCAGTTTTCCCTCAGTTTAGAGTAATAGTCAGTTAGCCTAGGGAAGCTCTCTTTGGCTCTGTTCAGATGTGGAAAGGGAGAGGCTATGCTTTTCAATGGCCACTTAAAAATTCAACAAGTAAGTTGGAATAAAGTATAGCTTCATGTTTTAATGTTTAAAATTTTTTAAATTTATTACAGTAAAGGTCACATTGCCATTAACTACTACCACCACCACCACCCCACCGCCCTAAAGAAGTCTAACTTCAGAATGAGGGATCCTTCTAGATTGTGGATTCCAAGGCTTACTGTCCTATTAGTAGTATACTACTGTCAAGCTGTTTGGCATGTGCTCTTACTTAATATGTATTTGCAGATGACAATGGTGGATAGACTATGAGCTCTCATGCATGTAGAACCACATGTAGTCCCTTTTATATTTACATAGGATTTATTTTAGGAGAAGTGGTTTTAAAAATGTCTTTTAAATTTGTGAAGAGCACACATCTTGTATTAATAAGACAACTGATGAAATAAAGTGCTTATTAGGAAAAGTTAACTATCATTTCTCTTGCATATCTTTAAAGCTTCAACATCTTTAATATACATAAATATTCACCAGTTGGCAGCTTTATAATTGTCTTACTGTTTTTGAATCAGATGGATTTTATTGGTTTTTTTCCCTTTTGATTCTCATTTCTATTCTTTCCAAATATTTGGTAAATGAAATTTGTTCATTCCTTTCAGGGCATTCTAAAGAAAGTTATATTAACATATATAAAGATGATTCTTTAAAATATAAAAGATAATGTCACATAAATTTAATTTTCAATTGACAGGAACTGATTATCTTTCCATAATGTATTTTTTTCTATTTCAGGCCTTTTCTTAAACAACAGAGAATGTATTTCGTATTTGCTCAAATGCTGTCTTCTGTATCCACATGGTTGGCCATAGTTCTTCTAATATTTATTAGCCTTTTCCCTGAGATTCTTCTAATAGTATTAAAGAATGTAAAAAGAAGAAGTGCCAGGGTAAGAATTAAGTTCATGTTATAATCTAATTTTTGGAAGGGGCTTCAGTATCTGCCGTGAACTGAAAACCTCATTTAGAGAATTGCATTAGTTACAGCATGTTAAACCCCTCCTTACAGGTTCATCACTTAATTTCCTCTTCTGCATAAAAAGTATAGTAAACACTTCGTTATCAAATGCAGGTGGTAAGTAGATTCCTTAATGGTGTTCTATGTGACCTTTAGCAATCCATATGGAGTATCTCATATACTCCATATGGAATTTTAAAAGGAAAAAATGATTTTATTTTATATTTAGCTCAGAATTTTCACATCAGGAATTTCCACACCAACATTTCAGCTTGAACCTTAGAAATTTCCCTGCGGGCTGTTTGCAGATTTTTCTTTTCAGTTGATAATCCTAATATGCTTCTTTTAAACCTTTCCCCATCCTGTAATTATAGTGCTGCTTAATCTCTGTGTTGCTTCTAGCCCTGTCTGTACCACAGTATATTTGAACCAGTGACAATTCCCTGGATGTGATTTCTACATCCTTTTCATTCTAAACATACTTGTAAAAATTCAGCCTTTTTTGAGTGTGTTTTTATTTTAATCTTTTAAAATTATAAATTTCCTATGGGAATTAAAAGTTATTTCCCTCTGCTACATTATCTGGTATCTTCTGAACATTTTTAAAAGCCTTTAAAGTGAAAAGAATAGATTATTCTGGAAAATGAAACTTCTGGCTCATCTGACCACAGATAAGTTTAATGTCATATTCCTGCCAATACTAGTGCATGTTGCTAAAACGAAACCTTCTTCCTTTCATATTAACACCAAATAGGTCTTGTAACCCCTCTACAGCAATTTTTTAAAGGAAATTGTCTAAGCTATGACTGATTAATGGATATCTTTGATTAAACTTGCCAGCTAGTTTATTTAGTTATAAAACTAGCATATCATGGTTTTTTTGTCTATTGAATTAATAGAATCTAGTGGTTGACATTTTACAGCATGAGCATCTGAAATTATTACAGTAGGAAATTTTTAGTGATTAAAAGTATAAAGGAGTTATTCTATGTTATGAGTCAGTGTTAGCTACATTGATTGTTGGTATACAAGGCCAGTCACTGTATAGAATTGCACTGAACTGCCTGCTTCTGTTTGCTTTATGAGCAAGAACTGAGCACCATAACGTTAGCCTAAAGACTGTTATTCACTCTAATCCTTCTGCTAGATCTCTAGACCCCCGATTCTGATTTTTAGTTTTAGGATGCAAAAGTGATATTTAGTCATCTGATTATACCATAATGTTAGTTGAATAGGTTGATCGAACAAGTTTTTCCACCTGACTCAAGTCGTAATTTACTTGTACATGAAGCCAAATAAGAAATGTTGCAGTGAGATATAGCTTAGTACTTTTGTTCAGTGGAAAATTTGTAAAGGAGCATCTCTGAGTGGCTCTTGCATTCTCTTTATTTGGGAGTTCACTTCGAGGTGTTCGTAAATGTTTTTCTGATTTGGGATAATGGAGCATATGTTAAATAATGACTCATACCAGCTTCTTGCTCTAAAGATGATACAAAAATCTCAAAAAGCAAAACCTTCAAGTATATCATCTTTTTACTTAAACCTCGTTTAAAAAATTAGATAATGGTTAGAGGCGACATAGGTCATTGAATGGATGGATGCTGCTAGGAGATCACAAATAAACACCTCTTAAAGCATTTTCTTTCCATGAAAACAGCAAATTGGAAACTTCTGTTGAGAATTCTGGCAGCCCACTTCACTTTGCAGCATAGAATGTTGCCAGGGGTTGCCAGCATCAAATTTGTCAAGGGTTATATCCACGATAGGCGGAATTCTATTGACTGTGCTATAGCTTGCATGCTAATATGCTAGAACAACCAGGAAATTTTCCATAACCATTTTCATTCATTGAATCATTCATTCATTTGTTCCTCCCCTAACTGAACCAGTAAACATTTGTTGAACCGCCTACTGATGAACATCTCTCTTTATATCCAATGTCTGAAAAACTAAATGGTTTTTCAGACTGTGTGGGATTTTGAGAGTTACAAATGAGGCAAAACAGTTGTCAGCACTCAGCAGTGCTACCTCTTTTTTATCTGTATGAGATAATGCAAGAGCAAAGTAGTATATATGAATGCATAAAGGCCACCTGAAACATGGAAGCCACAGCTATTCTCTTAAAGTCACATATACAGTATTTATACAATGCTCTATTTTGCCTTATCAACAATCTAAAGCTGAACTTCTAAATAAAAGGGAATGAGCTTCTTATTTTTTCCAAAACTGTTCATGTTTAATGACCAAACATCTAGTGGCATCATGAATGACTTCCTGTTTTGTTCAGTGTTCCTTGCTAAGGCCTTGGCTTCATTTTAAAGAGAGGCAAAGGATGCTTTTATAGCTGGGGTACCTCATACCCTGACAGCCTCCAAATGGAGTAAAGTACAAAATACAGTAAATATCCTGGCCACTATACACACAGCCAGAAATGCCTACAGTTGGTAGGCTACCAAAGCTATTCTCATGTGGGTCTTGGCATCTCCTCCGAACAGGGCACTTAGCAATGCACGGTGAAAATGACTGTATAGCATTTGATAAAGAAATCACACCATTTATAGTTAACAAGTATAGAAGCCACCTTATGTTGAATTCCATTCAATTCACCATAAATTCCCTCTGGGCCAGTATGAGTTGCCTACTATAGTAGGCACTAGGAATTCAAGGATGAATCACGCATGGCCCCAGGTCACAAGAAGGCCTCCTCCCCAAGTGAAGCTACAAAGGGCATTCATATGGAACCCTTCTGTATGCAGGCATAAAACTGAATGGTAGAATCAGGTTTATGACTTGTTATAATACAACTAAGCTATTTCAAGGTTCAGGTTACCACCTACTGAAATGGCTGGCCTACACTGCTATCTGCCAGTGATGCTTACATTATAAAGAATTCTGAAAAAAAATAATGAATTCTCTCTTCAAAAATAGGCTTAGTTATTTTACTCAAGGTTGTAGTTTAACATGTATTTCCCAGTTAAATTTTCAGTAGAACCCCATTTTTGATAACCACAGAGATTTTTAGTTTCTAAAATGACAAAACTGCATAGCCATGCTGCTGACAGTGCATGATGCAACTACCATTGAGCACTGAACAGTGCAACAGCAAGGTTCTACTTCAAAGAGAGATTAAAGTTAAGGATTCTTGGTATTTCAAAAAGCTGTGGTTGCCTCTCTGTAAATTATTAAAATATATCTAGACCTTCTAGCCCAAGTAGTAAATCCCACTTCACATTTACAGTTGGAGAATTTTCCAGATGTATTTAATCTGACTTTTTTTCTCATAAACTACCACAATCAAAAAGGGAGGCTTAGTTTTTGCCTACCAGAAATGGGAAAACTAATCTAATGGAATGGAACAAACAACATGGCTGTGCCCTGCATGGGATGTCTGTACAAATAGAAGTATTCTGTTATCTAGGATAACACTTTCAGAGTAGAAGCCAGAGACAGGAAGAATGTCAGCTGTGTGAGCAAAATTCCTGGAGAAAACACTTGGAAAGTTTGGAAAACACAATTTATTATTTTAATGATGATAATGATAACTATTACTGCAGTACTTACAGTATCATGTACAGCCGTAGATCAGACGGCAGTAGCCCTGTGATCTGGAATAAAAAAAAAAAAGTTGAGTTCTAACATTGTGGCTGTTCCGATGGACCTTTATCCATTGACCTCTTTGACATACTGCTAATTGAGTTGCTGTCAAAGCTCTCCCAATGATTGCAGAGGAATGTGGAAATTCCATATTGCTTTAGCTCATTTATTCCCAGTCTTCCTCACGACCCCTCAGTACCAATGCTAGCTAATCAATTTGTTATGGCTTTAGATACTTTTTATGTTTTCTCCTCCTTTCTGTAATTTCATGTTTTCTTTTTTGTCCACTTTATAAAGTACTGTAAAGGGGAAAACACCTAATTTGCTAATCCTAAAATTTCTACTTCTTAGGGTATTTTCATCTCTGATGGCTGGATACAAGTTCTTGAACACACCAACATGTTCTTATAGTTACAGTTTTAAATAGGCTTGTACATTGAATTCAGGGATGGGTAGCTTGATAGCCTGTTAATTTTGTTTCAGGGCTTTTGACCACAAAATAGAAGATAGAATAAATTCAATTTTTTTTTCTCAGAAACGAAAATTTTTATTTCTCTAGCTTCTTTATCAATTAGTAATTTGCATGTTTCTACCTTTCTTCCTTTAAGGTAAAATATGAACAGGGAAAGTAAAGTTATGTCAAAACCTGAGTAAATGGAAATGTATATATGCCTTTATGAGTTTGTTTATGAAACTGGTAGACATGTTACTTTAGCTGGATGTTTTTTCCCCTAAGCCTGTTTTCCTTAGTCACTAAGAAGGTAATAGGAATAGTCTTTATTAACAGAGTTATTCCGCTTATCTCCACTGTTGACCACTCATCATTCTGTTTTGTTTGGGCAATGCCAAAACCAAGTCTATACATTACCATGTAATACAAGTTACAGACTACAAAGGAAATAACTTCTTAGGTTTTGTAGTTAAAAGCTTATCGACTGTGAATTTTTTCTGGGTGTTTTATTTTTGGGGGGAGTGATTTTTTTTTTTTTTTGGTACTGGGAATCAAACTCAGGACCTTACACTTGCCAGGCAGGCACTTCTGCCACTGAGCTACATCACCAGCACCTTGTTTTAAAGGAACAATTTAGACTTTACCTGAGAAAAAATGAATCTACCTTTCTACAGGTAAAGAAAAATGGGAACACCAATTGAATTATGTAAAAGTAAGTTAAACACAAGTCAGAAAGAAATGGGACTTTGGTGTCACCAAATGTTTTCCCATTATTTAATCGTTACTAGATTTTTAACCTGCAGCTGCCAAAGATCAGTCAGTCCCTTCATAATACATCTGTGGGATTAGATAGGATAGATGATTACCAATCAAGATCTTGGTAATTGGTGACGCAGTCTGCACATAGCTCTCTGACCAGTAGATTTTGAACAAATATAGGGTAGTGAATTGGTGACTGGAGATAAGACTTCATGAAAGGCATATTTCAGAATTGTTTCATTCAAATTGCTACATTCCCAAACATTAACAAAATAATTTTAAATTGATATACAAAGAAATAGTAGTTGGCTCATATAATATATACTATTCCTAATTCTGAGTCTACCTTCACTTTAGGAAGTAATGTCTTCAAAACTAACATATCATTTCTACTTCCAAATCTCAAGGTTTCTTTCAAATGTCTTACATCTAAGATAATATTTACTTTTTCTTTCTTTCTTTCTCTTTTGGTTTCTGCATTTCCTTTTTTTTCTACTGCAATTTTCCACCTTTTGTGCAATTGTGAACAAGGTAACGAAACGCCTCCCTTCCTCAGGAACATCTACTATCTTCATGCTTTCTCAAACTTCCAGCAATCACAGTTTCTCTTGGAGTGAATAAGGTGATTTCCTTTCTTAATGTACCAACTTGCTTGCATTCTCATTTGCCTGACACCATTTTCTAATTCTTTATAAAAAATGACTTCTCATAATTCATTTTATATCTTCTATTAATACTTACAGTGTTTTATCATTTCTTTTATTCATTTGTTTACCTTCCACATTGTCACACTAGAGAGGAAGTAATCTTCAAAAACTTGGACTTTCAGTCTCTAGTTTCATTGATCGAGGTATACAGTAGTAGCATGGTATGTTAGAGCTAGTGTGTTTACCAGGACATGGGTGTTTTCTATAAATTTATCTTTGACACATTCACAGTACCAGCACAACTCTCAGAGGTGTTCACCAAAAGGATGGTAAGGTTTACTAATCAAATCATATTGACTCATCTTATCATATAACCTACCAATGCCATTTCAAAAACCCAATTTTGCCACATACTACTAATGTCTACGTCTACCATAAGAACAGATAATTTGAGTTGAAGACTTTCTTAAGACCTTTAAATATATTCATTTATATGTTACGCATTTGCTATGTAGTGTAATTATTTCTACTTTTGGCCAGAAGAATACTCCATAGGGGATGATTTTTTTTCCTCTGCATTTTTATCGCAAGGTAGGTTAACATATTCAAATGCTTTAAGTATCTTTGCCTCACTATTACAGAGAAATCTGAACTGTAGAAGGGCATCTGACTCATTATGCGCCAGACCTTCAGTCAGACCTCTTCTTTTACGAACATTCTCAGACGAATCTAATGTATTGTAACAGGTACCTAGTGTTAAACAAGTGGGCTGGCTTTAAAGAAACAGATTAACAGCATTATAAAGAAAAATGAAAATATCACTCTAAATTTTCTCTGCTGTTGGTGTGGTGAACTTTATGCTATTTCTTTACAAAAATATAAAGATGCATTGCTTGGAATATGGGGGAAAACATGTTTTAAATTTACTAAATCCTTTAATACAATTTGAGACTTTCTCAGCAGAATGATATTATAGTATATTTCTAAAGGCCACGTGATCATTGCAGTATGATCATGTGAAAATACTGATTGATATCACGAAATATGTTGATTCATAAAGATCATCTGAAAAATTGAAAATAAATATTCCAAAATTGCATCTGTATAAAATTCAGTCAGTTTAGCATTGCATGTTCTTCTGGGAATTATGTGAAAATAATCAAATGTGTTTGTACCTTCACGTGCTGTGTCTGTGTGTTTGCAGGTATATACTTAATGTCCTTGTAAATGTCTGATCCCTAAGTATATGTTAATGAACCAGTCCACTCTAATCAATAACTTTTTTAATGTCAAGTTTTATTCAAGCTAAGTGTTTCAGCTTTCAGAGGTAAAATCTTTCCTAGCCATTCAGGGGGATGCATGCTTAGTGATATAAAATACTTCATAATTCATGTCTCTAGAAATGAGTAAGTTTGTTTTTTAACATTGTCTCATTTGCCCCAAAAGTATTTCAGAGAGTTGATACACCATGGGATGATCCCTTGAATTTAAAGTGACTCGTTTATTTGCACTTCACATTCCCCACTCAGGAGGCCTGTGGAGCCTTTAATCTTTGTAGGTCTTTTATTCATCTATGGAAATTTAGAGTAATTCACAAATGAGGCTTCCAAGCATGTTAGCTTGGGAACAACTTGATATGTACAGCTTTACAGTAGGGCTACCTTTCACACAAAAAAAATAATCATAACTAGAATTGTGGCTCCTTTTTGAAGCTAACAGTTACAATGGTGAGTCTACCTCAGAGGCCCTTTACTTTCATCAGCTGTATACCTCCTCCTCTAGGAAGGAATGAAAATTAAACTAAATGATTGTCTGTTGCCTCTTTTACCTCCTGTAGTTCACCACTCTGCATCTTCAGTGTTATTTTGGAAACAAAGCCTTTGCTGCAGTCATCATTGTTAGGTAGTTTTAGACTCACCTGCATGTGTTTTCCCTCAGTAATGAATCTACGTCACAGTAGCCTTCAAAGTTTTTGGCTCTTTTGTCCCATATTGTTTATTTAGGCTGTGAGATGTGTTTTAGCTGTTCTGTTTTTAGCTAATTTTGTATCCCCCTGGATTGCTTTCTTTAGCTTGGTCTGTGGTTGGGGAACTGGGTTTGGTAAGATACATTGCTAATGCTTTTGGCCTCTCTAGGGCCTTAACTCCTATAATATTTAAAGGTAAAGCTTTCTGAAAGAAAACAATTATTTTAATCTAGTTATTTTTCCCAGGAGTGGTTGTTCATTTGGTTGTTCATTATTTTTCCTCAAAGGAAAATATTTGACCCTTTTCAAAATTTGAGTTTGTTCCTTGGTCAGAGAAATATTTGACTCCTTTCATTAATTCTCTGTGCAAATGGTAGTCTTATTTTGATTAGAGTCACCGTGACCTTGAAGAACTACCAGAAGGCCTAATAGGGATTGCAGAGAATGGGGAACATAGTGGAAATGGAAGATATTCTAATAGATATGTAGATGAGCTGAAGCAAGAGGTGTCCTGGAATCAAAATAAAATAGACTTCTCCATAATGCCTTTACTGTGCATATTCAGACAACTGGAGGTTAGAGTGGAGAATCAAAGTTCATTTCTTTCCCCTGACTTCTGTTTCTCAGCATACCTAGATTGCTTTCTGTGATCAATTTATTTCCCATGCCTCATCCTAAAATAGCATTTGATCATGTTTAGAGGTAAGAGAAGGGCCGGGGAGATGGCTCAGTGGAATAAGTACTTCCCTGGCAAGTGCAAGGGCCTGAGTTCAA
>NDGM010603817.1:0-17148 GCA_002564305.1 Octomys mimax
TAAAATAATACACACGGGTAAAATTCTGGTCTCGGTAGGCGCAGCTTCCTGCCACTATGACAGGGTTTTCGCGCCGCCTCCTTGAGGGCCCTGGAGCTTCACCTGGGAAGGTTTACGTCCTGACCTACACAGCCCGTTGGTATTAGAACAAAGCAAAATAAATGAAAGGATCTCCAGAAAGTAAAATTAAAGAATTAAAGTTTCTGTGTGGATTAGTTGTAATCTTAGTTTATGAGCCTTTCCCAGAAAATTGAATGTGGTGAAAGAGCGAGAAAAATAACACCACACATTCACCTCCAGGGTTTTAAATTACCCAGAGAAAGAGCTTCATCCAAGCACAGAGAGAAAACACCAAGTCCAAAGCTGGACTGAGGGTTTGGGTGACAGCTGCAGCTGCCAAGGCAAAGTCTGTACCAACCAGCCAGAGGCCAGGCCAGGCACAGTCCCCAACAGAGCCCCGTTGTGGGCCACTGCTGGCGGCACCTGCTGCGGGCAGGGATGGCAGAGCCCTGGGACCTGCGGGCACTGGCCTGGCAGAGCGGCCACCGGTAGAGCTGAGCTCTGAGCTGGAGCCTGCTCAGTGCTGTCAGAGACAGGAATGGCGCAGGGAGAAAGCTGCATAGAAGTCACGCCTCTGCGTCTCGGGTGCCCCGGGGGCCAGGACATCTCCACCATGGCCACAGAGCGGATCTACCTGGGGCCAGCGCTGTTTGCCAGCATTTTCTTGGAAGAAGCTCGGGAACTTGGAAGCGATGTCTGTGCTCCTGCTGTGGCGCCCATGGCAGAATAAATGCTGCCCTAAAAGAGTCTATTAGGGATAATTAATCATGTTAGCCCCGGGTAGGTTTGGAAGCCTCTTGCTCCCCTGCCACAGGAGGAATTTCTAAATACCTAGCTGATGCACTATATTTTTTTAAAAACAATTTAACAAGAGCTGTTTCTTCAGAAAGCATTTTCTATCTAAACGCACTGATGGCTAGACCTCAAGAAATGATTTAGGTGTTTTTCCAAAAAACAAGGCAGGTATTTTTCAATGCAACTGTTTTTAGGGAGAACACACTGGGCCTTCTGTAGAGTATGTCTTGATACTTACAGAGATTTTAAAAGAAAATATTTGGGCTGTGGTTTAGGAATCAAACAGTCTTAAGTATGTAAATAATGACAGGCTGGAACTCTTTCTAAAAAAATATATGCTAACTGTTAAACACACAGCTAGCTTAGAGGCCAGAACATACAGTGAGACAGAGCAGAAAGTCTGTGTCTCACATCCACAGCTGGGTTCCCAGGGCAGGGAAGGCCCGGAGACAGCGTGGACACAGCTGCACGTGCTGGCTGCCTCTGGTGTCCTGGAGCCCACACTGGCAAGAATGCCTTCCTCGGGAAGCACAGATACCCATTGATGAATTCTGCCATTTGAGAGTGCTGGTGAAGTTAAGGTTGGGGTGAGGCAGTTGGTTTCCTGAAAGACTTGGCACATTTTCCACTGATATGGTAGCTGAATTGCCTATGTGTAGACTGTAGGCTGCTCCCTGCAGGAGCCAGACCCTGGATGCTTGGTTCATTCTGTGTCCAATGCCCAGTCCAGTGACGAGTCTCAGGAGCTGCAGGTATGTGTGGCTTTGTCTGCCCATTCAGATTCCTTAGTGGAAGCTCAACCTCCAGTTCTCATTTATTTCTGTATGTGGAGGAGGGCAGGCCCTGGACTTGTGAGCCCGTAATGCATTCAGTTATCTCTACAGGGTGATTTGGCTACCCCTCACCTAACAGTAAGACAAAATCAACCTGCCTCCTGAAGCCAAGCTGGTGGCCGTGGGTGGCTGAGGAGGCCTGGGTGTCCACTCCTACACTGTGCCTGCTAGCCAGGAGTCCCAGGCTGCAGATTCACCATGAAAGATGAATTGTACAATGTGATTCACTTTTGAGCCTCTCGTACAGGATGCAGGGAACTAGCTCTGGACTGACCCTGGGCTGCGGTGACCTCCAAGGACTCTGCCCAGCCCCTGCCATGTCACCAATAGACAGCCATCGCTGCCTGCTGGCCTCCGTCCTGCACCCTCAGGGTCCAGGTGGCCCCCAGCCCCTTTTCTGTGGCAGCTGCAAAGCCTATCTCTCTGCTGAGTTCTCCACTATGCACATTTGGGGCTGACACACACAAGAACCTTGCTGCTGTGGCCCCTATGCAGCTCCATGTGGCCTGTTCTCTTTCTTGTGGCTGTGCAGGGGAGCAGGAGCCATGGTCTCCCAGAGTCTCCCACCTCCCAGCAAGCGCCTCCCCACCAAGTTTGGCTGCACACAAAGATCTGGGCAGCATAAAGGTTGCAGGGTGTGTGCAGAACCTGGGATACAGCAGGAAGGGATTGGAGGGCCACGGCATGAGCCCGGGAGCTCAGGGAGGACATATTCATGCCAAGAGCCCAGGTGGTGACACAGCCTGCTGAAGCTGGAGGAGCACGAATAGCTGGATTTAGTCCCGCTGCACCGAGGCCTTCTTGGCCTTGGAGGAGGACCAGGCTGCGATTACAGAGAAGAATTAAGCCCATTCAGGCACCAGCGCTGAAAGGCTGGAAGGTGGGAATCCCTCGAAGCGTGACAAATTGAGATAATTATGCAAACAAAGTATGATTTGCCTTGCCTCGGTACATCAGTGAGAAATGTTTTGGAATATATAATAGACCAAATGACTCAATTTTCCACTTCAGCTTTATTTGTAGATAATTGTTAAGATAGGTTTTCAGTTTATATACCAATTCTCCTTGGAGAAGAGGGTGAAAAGTGAAACACTTTGTGAATAGTGCCAATGCTTGCTGACTGATTCTTACATTGGGTTGAACTGGGAAACAGGTCACTTTTGTCCTGCCTGTAGGGACAATAAGTGACATTCGTTCTTTTTCTCTGTCCAGTAGTCAGCAAGTCACAGTTTTGCTTGGGATGAAATTAGAGAAACTTGCTCCCTCCTGTCAATATCATAAGGCAAGGGGAGCCGAGGGCTGCGAGTCCCAGCCCCTGCTCTGATCTAAGAGCAAAGCCAGAAGCCTGCTCCGTGTGCAGGCAGACAGCAGCTACAGAACCATCCGTGCCAGTGGCTGCTGTGGAAGGAGCGTGGAGTGTCCCCAGAGGAGTGGAAAGATGATGGTGGCCAGCCAAGGCCAACCCGAGAACCTCAAGAATCAGCTGCCAATACCAGACTTCCAGTGACAAGTCTAGAAGCATCTTGAGTTTATGATGCAAAAGTAAACAGAAGGTTTTGCTGCTCTTGTTGCTTCCTAGAACAATTGCAAGAAGCCTCTGAGGATCCAGTCTTTTCTTGGATTCAAGCTGCGTTTTTCCCTTGCTTCACAGTAGAAAATCATAAGCGACAGTCACTTAAGCCTTCCAGGAAAGGTGCATTGGAATGCGCAAACTGGGTTTGCTCCTTGCTCAGAGGCTCAGTGGTGGAGCCCTCATACACGAGCATGCAGCGCCGGAGCTCAGCAGTCTAGCACACTGCGGCCGCTGACCTCAGGGCCTTGGAAATGAGACAGGCAGGGCCGCTAGCAGGGAGCAAAGCAACGTGAGGGAGAGGCGGGGCGGCATTGCAGCCCGCTGCCCAGATCTCTGGAACACGGGCCTCCTGTGCCCCTGCAAGCACTGCTGTGTGTGCCCACCCTGATGCAGCCCCCAGCACGTGTAGCCAGGGCTTCCCCCATGCAGTGTGTCCTGGGCCTGCTTCCACCTCCGGACCAAGGCCCTGGCATAAAGTCTTCTCCAGACACATCATGCTTGCCTGGCTGATGCTCTACATGGGCCAGGGGATGGCTGAAGAGCCACAGTATCACAGAGCCAAGCTCAGGAGGGGCGGGCAGATGCTGCTCCCCTATTGTCTCAACCCAATGAAACCATCTATGACAAGCCAACAGCTGGCATCGCACGAAACTGACTGAACTGAAAGTTTTCACTTTGAAGTCAGGAGCAAGGCAAGGGAGTCCACTCTCTCCACCGTTACTCAGTGTAGTTCTGGAAACACTATCCAGGGAAATTAGACAAGAGAAAGAAATAAAGGAATAAGAATAGGAAAGGAAGCAGTTACGTCGCGGAAACAACTCCAGACAAACTTATCCACCTTATCTTTGACAAAGGTGCCAAGCATATTGGCTGGAAGAAAGACAGCCTGTTTAATAAGTGGTGTTGGAAAAACAGGACTGTAGCATGGCAAAAATGAAAACTAGAGTCCTGTCTTTCACCATGCACTAAACTAAAATTGAAATGGATCAAAGATCTAAATATTGAAATAGAAATATTGAATTTTCTAGAAGATAGAATAGGTAAAACTCTCAAAGACACTGGTACAGGAAAAGATTTTATGATGAAAGCCCTGATTACACAAGAACTATCACAAAAATCAATGACTAGGATCTTATTAAAAAGCTTTTGCACAGCAAGAGAAATCACCAACTGAAGGAAGAGACAACTCACAATGTAAAAAAAAAAAAAAATTCCATCTCTTCTTCAGACAAAAGATTACCATCTGGAAGACATAAGAAAAAAAAAAACTCACAAATATCAGACCTCCTAAATTTAAAGACCCAATCCTAAAATGTGCATCCGAAATGAACACACTTCTCAGATGAAGAAATAGAAACAGCAAATAAATATATGATAAAATGTTTAGCATCACTTGTCATTCAAGAGATGCATTTTTTTTGTATGAGGAATCGAACTCATGACCTAGTGCTTACCAGGCAGGTGTTGTGCTGTTGATTCATATCCCTGGCCCAAGAGATGCATATTGAAACAACTCTGAGATTCTGTCTCACCCAAGATAGAATGGCTGTTATCAAGAAATCAACCAATAACAGATGCTGGTGAGGCTGTGAGGAAAAAGGAGTCCTTCTTCACTGTTAGTGGAGACGCAGACTGGTGCCACCACTGCGGAAAGCAGCATGGAGATCGCTCCAAAAAGAGAATTAGAGGTCCCAGTCAACCTCAATATACTCTTCTTGGTTCCCCAAAGGATTAAAAGTGTCCTTTCACAGTGACATGTGCATGCCCACTTTTATAATGGCACAGCTGGTAGCAGCCAAATCTTGGAAATAGCTCAGATTCCCAAACCTTGGTGAATGGATAAGGAAGGTGAGTTTAAAAAATATATATATACAATGGAGTGCTACTCTCCCATAAAGAAAAATAAACTTGAAACATTCCCAGGTAAATGGGTGCACTGTGAGGCCACACTCTTTGGCCACACTTGTTAATATCACTTTGTTTCTCTAGTGTGAGAAGTCAAATGTCTGAAGAAGGGCCAACATTTATAATAGATAATGTGAAATAGGAAGCAAACATTCCAATGGGAAGGGGGACAAGGGAGAGGGTAGGGGGAAAGGAGGGAAGAAAAAAGGTTAAAAAGTGAGAAAAAATGAAAAGATTGAAACAAAGCTTTTTTAAATAAGGAGGGGATAGGATTTTAGGAGAGGGTGGGCAAATGGGAAAAAATCAAGTCACATCGTGTGCAAGTACCAATTCCCAATGATGAATGTGATCATTATGTATGTTTACAAAGTACCAGTGAAAATCATTTTCTTTGAGAAAAGGACTTCCATCAAAGCTTTTGTTTAGCCAAAACTACTGATATGTTTGTGTCGGTCACCTTTCCGTTGCAGGAAATGAGATTCTGATGCCCACAGATTATGGAAGCATCTTTGGCTGAGTTTCAGAGGGCTCAGTCCACCATCAGCGGGCTTCAGAGAAGCAGCCCCATGGCCAGAGCGCATGGTGCAGCAAAGCTGCTTGGTTTATGGTGGCCAGAGAGGAGAGCAGGGGATGGCGCCAGCAGGGAGGAGGCTAGGACCCTCTTTGATACTGATCCCCACACCCCATAGTCTGCACTACCTCCAGGGGACTCTGTGGCCTAGCAGCACAGTCAGCTGTGAGCAGCATGGGTGACTCCCCTGGGGAGAATGGCCTCCCACAGCACAAGCACTTCTCCAAGCAGTTCTTAGTCCCACTGGTTTGGCCATCAAGATTACCTGGTCCAGTGTTCAAGTTAAACAGCTATTTAGGAACAATGATCGTGTGGACATTACCGATGCCGACCAGCAGGCTCTGCACACTCACCTAACCCCTGCCCTCTAGAGAGAGTGTGAATGAGCAAGAGCATGCTGAGTTGTCTGAGAGGACAGTAGCAGAGTATCTACAGGGTCCAGAGGAGTGCCAACTCATCCATGGCGAGGGAGCTATGTACGATACTGGATTTAAAGTCCATGTTTGTTGGGAGCCTTGGAAGCTAAGAAATTGATCAAATGTGTGTAGGCGGGACTGGGCCTCAGTGCTAATGCAAACAAGCTACCGCAGTCCTGAGATAAACATCCTGTCTGGAAAAGGTCCATTATTAGTCGCTAGGCAACCTTGTGTCATTATACATTTGCATCATTGCAAAAGTATAAGTAAATGTAGGTTTTGCTATGGCATCATGTTCCTCTCACAATGCCACAACAGACAGACCAGCAACCACACAGCCCAGCTTCTGTCTTCCTGTCCATCCTTTTCTCCCCAGGTAGAACTGATCCAACTGAGATCAAGGGAGCCCTACAGATGTTACATAAACTTTTCAAATTGTTTTAAATATACTATTGGGAAACATAAGTGTTTTTGAAATGCATATGATTAAAAATGATGGCAAAAATCACAAAGTTATCCATACAATACCTACATGTGAAAAGTTTCCATTTTCTCTCATATTTTTTACAGCCGGTGTTTTCATGCATTGAGCAAGAGTCTTCAGTCGTTTTTGCCTTCATGACTCAAAAGCATACGGAAGATGCTAATTTTACTTTTCTCACTGATTATTCCCTCGCTGTCATCTACCTCCTTCAGCTTGAATCTGGGCCAGACTCGAAGGGCCGGGCTCAGCTCTCACTCCGCTCTGCGCGGTGAGCATGTTCTCCTGAACTTATCTGAGAGGTGCCCAGCATGCACTGCTTCTGAATCTTCCCATGCCCAAGCTGTTGCTTTCGGTTCTACTTCAGTGCTGCATGCCAGGGTATAACATTCTGGGTTTCTTCTCCCAAAGTCATGAAGGTGATTGTCATGGCTTTTCTAGGTCCCTGCATTGCTGATAAGAAAAACACTTTGGCACCTCAGGCTTTGTGGGCATGCAGCTGTCCTCTGTTCTGGTTGTCAGGGTGACCCTCAATCCTTCTTTACCTCTGAAAGCTCTGGGTACTCGTGGGAAAGCCCCATCCAGACAGGTTTCCTTGCGCTCTGTCCTGGACTCTTGGCAGCCTGTCCAAAAGAAAGCCTCAATACCTTTTAAATTATTTAATGATTTTCTCCCTCTTGGTTTTGTCTATTCTCTTTTCTAAAACTTGATCGAATTTTAAACCATGTAGATCGATCTTTGTGTATTGTAATTTTTTCAACTTCCATTCTTATCCTATTTTCTGTAATATTGGTTTCTGAAAGATTTAATGTTCTCAGCCAAAGTTAGCATTTCTATGTATTTGTGCTTGTGCCTGTGGGGGGGCTATAAAGAAACAGGCACTTGCGTAGATGTATATGCATATGCTCCTTTTAAAATTTTGTTACATTTTTATTTCTCAGGATCATTGATTTCTAATAATTCTTTTGTGTAAATTCTTCATTTCTTGTTTGATAGACAAAATATTTTATCTCTTTGAAAATATTGACTAAAATAATGGATAAAGTTTTTGCATGCAGATTCTGGTCTGTTTCTTTTTATATATTTGTGTGTGTTTGGTTTTCATCCTGGAGGTTTCCTTCAAAGAAGTGGTGATTTTCAGCTGTCTATTCCCAGGGTTGTCACTAAGCGCTTTGTCAATGTGAGGGGCCACAGTGAGGTGCCCGTTCACTGAGGCACCCCAAGGTGAGGACCTGGAGCCTGCTGCTGTGTAGCATTTCAGTTTTGAAAGAAACAATTGAGTTTTCCAGGGAACCATCCTCTGGTTCCCCTTCCCTGTAGTTACAGGCCATGCTCCTGCCTCTGGGGGCAGAGCCGGTGACCCGAGCAGAGCCCATACACCTGTGGCTCTCCCCAAGCTGTGTGAACAAATAGTCCCTGTTACTCGCTGCTGGGGTCTCTAACCCTTGCCTCTCCCACACAGAGCTTCTAGAGAATAAGCAAGGTGGCACTGTGCCTCCTCCCAGTGTCTACACTATACCCCCAAGGACTCTGGACATGCAGAGCTGGGAGCAGAAGAGGGGTGCTGCGAACATGAATAAGTTAAGGCAGGATTGCCTCTCAGCGGTCCAGTGACCACAAAGTCTTTCTAGGTGAGAGAGGAGCAGAGAGTCATAGATAGAGTAGGGACTGACATGGGGCTGAGACCACAGCTGTGTGGCTGATTAAGACAGATGAGGGCAGCAGTGGGGCCTCCATGGCTGAAAAGCAGGGGCAGAGCCTTGCACAGTGCCACCAGGAGGAAGCTGCGTCGCCCACTCCCCATCGCGACCCTTACTCCAGGAACTGCACACTTCCCGCCTTCACTGTCCTGGGAGCCCTTCGTGGCCACGCTGGGCAGAAGATACAGACCATCCTGCCCTCGGTGTGGCGAAGATGAACTCAGGAAACTAATGCGCCTCTCTGCAGAGCTGTGAGGCAGGATGCAGGCTATGAGAGCAGAGGTGCGATGTACCCCCAGCAATCTGCTGTGGGGTGTCCTCAGCTCCCCGTAGCTTGCGCCCCAAGCTTTGGCCCAGCGTCTCTGTGCAGCAGCTCCTCTGCCACTTGCTCACTGATCCTGTAGGGGACGGTAGTTGTTAGTCGGGTTAATTTTATCCTAGAAAACGAAGCTCTAGTTAGCCTTCCTCACCCTTGTTAAGATGTTATAAACATAAAAGACATAAGAGGAAAACAGAATTAATTACAAAGAAGAATTCCATGACTTCTTGAGCCAACAACTGTGCATTCCATTGTGGTTGTCATGGAAACAAAGAAGGTATTGAAGCAGAGACAAAAGGGGGAACAAGGTCAGTTGCGTTTGGACACCAGTGGACATTTAAGATCTGTAACCCAAGAAGGGTCCGATGGATGGCCAGCTTTGTTAATAAACTCTGGTTTTTTTCCACTTTTTGGTCTGATATGGAAATAATCTTGCTGTTTCAATCAGCCTCCCTCCTGTCATGTACCAGGCAGGGTCCTATTCCTCCCTTGGGTCCCTGGAGTGTGGACAAGAGCCCCAATTCTGGGTACCTCTGCCTCCCTTCCTTGCTCCCCAGCCTGTGCACACTGGAGATGAGGAGCCCACCACCCAGGCCCCCAGGGGATGTACAGCAGAGGTCTCTGAGTGTATGAAAGCTAAGAAGCACACTCGGGGCCGCCAGCCCGTGCTTCTAGAAAGGTCTGAAAGGACCTGAATACAGAGTCCATGGTGCATGGGAAGAGAACTCACCTCTTCACCGCATCCATCCACAAAGTGAGACGTTTGGCTCATGTGGAATTTGCTGTGACTCTGTGCTGAGTACTGGCCTCACAACGCTCGCCTTTTCCTGAGCTGTTTGTCCAGCACAATCATGCAAGTCTAAGAATAGTGATGTTTAGCTTGTTCTGAATGTCCTGGTTGGTGTCTGTTGTTCCACATGGCCATTCCTTCTGGTCAGGCCAGCCTCAGTGGGAAGACACAGCATAGCTATTAGTTCTTTGAGAATAAAAGAGATTTTAAAAATTCAGGTTGTTGGTCAAAGTGGTAAAATGTCTCTTGTCTAGTCAAAACCAAGAGTTGATGTTAGGGGGTACAAAGCTTCCAAATGGGCATATTTTTCTGTATGAAATAGGTGAGGATAAATATTATTTGATGTATGCATGTTATATTAATTAATATTGGCTACACGCCCCACAGTGTGGCCGCTGCCCCAGCGCCTTGACGTGCTGTGTGATCCTGTGTGCAACACGAGCACCTCTGTGTGGCATGCGATTACACTAACAGGCCACGTCTGAGCCCCACGGCCTGGATCCCAGGGGCGGCCAGACAGAGGCTGCCTTGTCCGCTGCTCCTGGCTGCCAGCTTTCACACAAGAGCACAGTGTGGTCAGAGCTTGGGGTAGCCTGGAGGTTTTGCTTCTTATGATGTGCAATTCTGTGCTTTTGGCTAAAACCATAAATATTCAATTTGAGGAGCCTCCTACAAAACCTGTGAATTTTACACACTCTGTCCCAAAGCTTCCATGACACGCCCGAGGGAGCCTTGTAACTGCGCCTGAACTCTCCCCTTGGGGCAGATGGAACCCCATGCACCAGGCCCTCCAGACCCAGCTGGGTAGAGTCTTGGGGTTGGCCTTTCACTTCCTATGTCACCCCAGCTGCAGGGACACGGTAAGTCTGCCCCGGCCTGTGCAAGGCCAAGCCCAGCAGGAGCTGCAATGAGTGAGGGCCAGACTTGTTGGCCACGCCTTTGGTCCCTTCACTTGAGCACCACCCTACATGTGCCCTCTGTGTGGGCCTCAGGAGTGACTGCTCACAGGGCCCTGACCCTGCCCTTGTTCCGGGGAAGAGTGGAGCCGCTGTGATCTTGAGAACTAGGTCTGATATAAGTCCGTTCATTGTGGTCTGATAGAAACCTGCCTTGTGGGATGATGCCGCTCAGCATTGTGGGTCAGTTATGACCAACTTAATCCCTCTGGACAAACCCAGTAAAGATGGTAGCCTTCCCCACTTCATGACCAGCCAAGGGCAGAGGAATGTCATGCCCAGAGCTGCTCTTCTTTCCTGGAGCACCTGGGCATTCAAATTTTAAAAGCTGTCCTTGGGACTGGGACCTCAGAGAGCAGCCAGCTTGGGAAGGGAGTTGAGAAAAGCTGCAGTTTTCTGCCTAGAGCGTAGCTTTCCTAACAGTGTTGAGGGGCACCTTTTTCCAGTGGTTTCCTTTCTCCAGTCTTTGTCCCCATGCACAAAGGTGAGGAGGGGCCGGCCATCCTTATTTGCCTTGATGGAAGGAAGAACTAAGGTAGAAGTCAGGTGTGGCAAGGCTTACTGGGCCACAAGTGGCCCTGTGCACCCCAGAATCCCAGGACAGCACCACATGCATCCCAGGACCCCACAGGCAGGCTTCTCTGGGCTGCCATAGGGTGTGGGGGGCATGAAGGAGACAGACACCTCTGGGAGCCGCTGTGCCTCACCAACCCAAGGTGGACTTTTAGTTTTGCTCCTTTCCTCTTTCATTTGGCCCAAGTTCACTGTGCTGACCCAGGCTCTCTTTTATCCCTGCACCCTTCACTTTCCCAATGAACCCTTGGCCGTGATGTTTGCTTGCCTCCTTCCATTCCTTGAGGAGGCAGAAGGACCAGGAGTAAGGTAAACTGGGAGCCATCTCCAATGGCCGGGACCACTCACAGATTCCTGGATGCTGAAACACAGCTCCTAGGGTGCCATGTTGGCCCTGCAGAGTCTGTGCTCCGTGTCCCGGCAGGTCACCAGCCCACACAGCTGCCCTGCTCAGAGAGGCCTTGGGTCCCCGAGATCCAGTCAGTGGGATGACTCTGGTTCCACACACCATGCCCCTTGCTAAGTAGCAGCCATTTACACATGCAAGCTGGCTGCCTCCTTGAATCCAAGGTCTGGGACCAGTAAAGGCAGGGACTTGGCTCATGGTGTCATCAGATTTGTCCAAGGGCTTGTTAAAAAGTCCTGAGCCTGCTCTGGGAGGCTGAGGCAGGAATCTGCAAAGTGGAACCCAATCCTTAGGTAGCTCAGTGACTTCAAGAGATTGTATCAATCAATCAATCAATCAATCAATCAATCAATCAGAGATGGGTGCTGCAGCTCCATTCTGAGTGCCAAAAACTGCAGGAGCTTGTTTCTGAGCCGTCGGGGCCTTGAGATCATTCTATCGGGGGATTTTTATGAAATTTCTCATCCTGATTTTAAGTCTCTGGGTTGCAGAGCATGCATCCAGTAGCGTGTTTGGAGCTGCGCTGTCTCTGTTCACAGTGGATACTGTGGTGGACAGGATCCAGGGCCACCACGGCCCTGGTGATGTCAGGAATGGGTGGAGCAAAGGGCGCTGGTGGCCTCCCACCCTCCCCACCTTTGCTCCAGATTCTCAAAGCCTCTTAGCAGTTTCCTCCCAAGCCAGTGCCTGTGGGGTTCTCTGAGGTGCACTCCTGTGACCTGACACTCGTGGGTATTGAGGTCCTTAGCACCGGGGGCCACCGAGAGACCTTTCAGGACAGACACACAGACAGGGCTCAGACTGGTTCTTCCCTCAGCATTGTCCTTAGGGTGTGGCCTCTCATGGAGAGTAGTGACACCAGTGTGCTGCTTTACAGTTCCCTGATGTGCCCCAGCAGCTGGCTGTCGCTGTGGTCTGGGCTGCCCTCTTATCTCTCTGGGCCATGTTTTGCTGTAATAGTAAGGCTGTGAATATCGTGTCTCCCAGACTTTAGAGTAAAAGCAGAAGAGAGATCTGCACTCCCGGGCATTTCCAGGGGTGAGGAACTTGGCAGCAACCCAGGGGAGCCCCGGACCTGGCAGGGAGCCTCTCAGAGGAGGCAGAGGAGGAGGAGGAGGGGACGCTGGCATGCTGAGCCGCTCCTGCATAGTCCACTTGGCTCTCCATGGGACCTCTCTGCCCTTGGGCTGCTGCTCAGAACCCTCCAGATGCGTCTAGCTCCTGCGAAATGGCACGAACATTGAGACAGAAGTCCTTTTGTGCCTGGTCATAAATGCACACAACACATTAGTCCCCAGAACAGCCCCCAGTCAGCAGCAGTGGGGGCATGGGAGGGAATGAACCAGGACACAAGGCCTCAGGCCCCCTTGGGGCCAGCAACCACAGGACCTGCCCCCTACTGCTCCACCCTCAGGCAAGCAGCACCTAGGCCTTCTGTGATTCTGCCTCCCCCTCACTCCTGTCCTCCGTGGCCCTTCACCCCATGTGCCAAGCGCTGTGCTCTTGCTCCTCTTCAGGGCTTCCTGGGTCCGCACCTTCCATCCTTCCTCCTCTGATGGCAATATCTAGATCCTGGATGGCAATTTCTCCTCTCACTCATCACCTCTGTTTGAAGGTCAGGCCACTCCATAGTCCACATTTATAAGTGTAGTGTGTTCCCCATCACCCTCCCACCTTCAGCACCATTTTCAGAGTGTGCTAATTGGCTTCCCCCCCAAAAGCAGAAGTCCTGACTTGTCTCCCCCTCGTGTCGCTGCCCTGCTGTGGTCTGTGCACTACACATCATCAGCGTGGCATCATCAGACACCAGTGGGGACAAGTTCAGACCCCTGTCTCTGGAGCTGGTTGTCCTCAGATGTGGGACAAATACTGCTCATCTATTTTGTTTGAGGTCATTGAAGCAGATAATTTTGTCTGGTGCCTCACTGAGTTCTCAGCAGACCCCCACTAACTATCTGATGAAGGGACACTCTTCCAAGATGCGTTGTCTTCTCGGCATGCAGCGGGGGACTTCATCTACCTTTCCAAGAGGAGGAAGAGAAAAGACACGGAGAGGTATAGGGCAAATACCCAGGTTCCTTCTGCTAACGCACGTTGCGCTGGTGATGGTGACAGGAGACGGGTGTGCCAGACAATGACACTTGTGAGCAACAAAGGACAGAGCCTTCACGTTGCCACATTGATGTGGCTAGACGCTGTGTCAAGGCTCTGTGAATTCCGAGACAGTGGAGATGGCTGTGGTCATGCTGCTGAGGCCACGTGCAGGGAGCACCGATGGACAGAGCGCTGAGCTCTTTCTGTAAAGAAAATCTTTTCATGCATTTTATGTGAAAGAATGCTCACAGTCCACTTGGGAGAGCTGGTGAACGATCACTCAGGACATCACGCCCAGGCAGAACCGGCTATCAGTGCAAAGATAGAAATAAATATTTCATACTTTCTTCAAAATAGATTCCAGGCCAAAATAAAAATGAATAACTTTTACAAACTGGATGAACATGCTGAAGATTTTCTGAGAACAAATTCCGAAACTAAGAACAGTAAGCAATTTTATTTTCAAGTAAAAATTTATATGTTAAATTTTATAAAGCAAACTAAATTGCAAACAATGACTGAAAATTATTTACAATAATACTTACATGATGAATAAAAATAATGAAATTAAATTAAGGATGAACTGATGACATTAATAAATCTTCACAGAAAAGGACATGACAACAAAATAGCTAAACAATCAATGTCAAAATGTGCAGAATAATTTAATACATTAAGTTTCTTTTATCAAATAAGCAAGTACTTTTTAGTGTCATTCACAGCTGACATTTGTACTGTGGTATGGCATGTGCCAATTGTCTTTAAAATACCCATATTCTTTCACCTAAAAATATTAATATAAAAAGCAAAGTAGTGACAAATGAACACAAATGTACACATGCACAACACTATTTGCCTCAGAATTTTGAAAAAGCACAAATGCTTAAAATTAGAAGAATATGGGCCGACCAAACAGGTCAGTGGATTGAAGCTCCTGCAAGCAGGCGCAGGGGCTGGGGCTTCGACCCCGGGCCTGCCACGCTGGTCCCACCCCCGAGGTCTGCTGAGACGGCAATTGACACTGGGCATGGTGGCACACACCTGTAATCCCAGCTCTTGGAAGGCTGAGACGCTGGACACCCTGTATACCCTTCCCTAAAATAAAAAAAAGGACAATGTTATATACACTGTAGCCGTACTACTGAAGTGAACAACTATTACGGGGGCTATTTACAAAGAAAGATTAATAAAGGAAGAGTGTTGTTATGAAACTAATAACTAATGGATGTCACTACAACTAACCAAAATGAAACTAATCAAAATGTCAGTAGAGAGCCCCTGCGTGTCCCTCAGCCTCATCGACCACCCTGCAGGTAGGAAGGACAGCAATCAGACACCTCACACACGTAGTGGAAATCACAAGTCATCTTATTTTCTTTTTGGCTCTTCTTTGGAGTGCTCTAAAGAATTTCTGCTCTTTTTAATTAGAAAGGTGGCCCCTACATGAAGCACGGCCGTGGCACCCTGAGCAGGCTGCTGCGCTTGGCTGGCTCTCCTGGGACTATCAAGTGCCCCAAGTCAGCCAAGCTTTTCCCTATCCCTTTGATTTTCTTTTCCAATCATTTGTTACAAAATGTGCTCCTCTACTTTTGTGGTGGTGGTTGGGGCCCTCAGTGTTTGAAGGTTGGGCCCCAAAGAGGGAAGAAGGTGAGCTGAGGCCCTCAGGGTGGGCATGCACCCAGGCTCACTGGTGTCTTTACGGAGAGTGGAGATTTGGACGCATAAGGGTGCCCAGATGGGCCGCCTGCAGGAAAAGCCACCTGCACACGCACCCAGCAGGGGCATCTGCCATCCTAGGAGAGAGAGAGGTGGCGGGAGGCTAGCCAACAGAGCCAGCAGCAATAAATGTCAGGTGTTGTCCACATCCCCGAGGGACGCCCGTCAGGAAAGCCCAGCCGAGTGGCTGGCTACTTCTGCAGTTGTCTCGTGCACACAGCACGTCACATCAAGCCTTGGGGCCACACCGGGCTGGCAGGTGGGCCGGAGCACTGACAGCACGGCCGGAAGCGCGACCACCTTAGCTGGGCGCACTCCCCGGAGGCAACGTTCTGTGACGAGCGTGCATTTGAAATAAGATTGAGTGAATCCCATGGCAGGTAAGGCTGAAGACTTCTTTCGTCAACAGCAGCTCTCACAGTTCTTGATCGAAGACCCAGGGCAACGCGGCTGACGGGACACACCAGCGCCGCAGAAAACGGCACCTGGGAAATGCGTGGCAATGCAGAAAGGCCCAAAGCATACGTAGGGAGAAGTGCCTCGAGGACGTGGCGAGTTCGCTGGACTGCCGAGGGCCAGCCGCGCAGGCAGTCACAGGTCGCCACCTGCCCGAGTCACCCCACAGATAGGTGACCCGGGAGCGTGCGGGTGTGGCGGGCTGGGCGTCCTTCCGGCTGTGGCCTGTGGGAGGCTCCGCTGTGCTCCCTGTTAAATCAGGGAGGTGCCGCTTTCTCCGCCGTCCAGCCCTCCGGGAGGCCTTTGCACTTGGCCTGCACGCGCGCTCTCACGCTGGCCTCGGTGTCTCGCCCTGCCTCCGTTTCTGGCCACGCCCGCTGCGCCACGGAGCGAAGGGCTGCCCGCGTCTCTTCCAGCTCCGGATTTCAGCTCCTCTAGATGCGGGCCCAAGGTGCGATTCCCAGTCAGAGAGAAGCTCTAGTTGTAATGCATTCAGGAAAACATAACAACCGTACTGATTTATACCCTCAGCAGCAGTGTAAAACGTTCCCTTCTCTCCTTGTCTCCAAGAGCACTTGGGGTATTTCCTGTCCCTCCCTTGGGTGGTGCCCCATCGTGGTGTTGATTTGCGTTTCCCAGGTGACTAGTGACACCGAGCATTATTTCTCTTCTTTTGAGAAATGCCTCTTGAGATTTTCTACCCATTTCTATTGGATTTTTTTCCTGTTGAGTTGATACACCATCCCAACAGGGTGTGGGGGGGAACATATAATCATCTTCAATAGATACAGAAAAACCATTTTTTCAAAACCCTACATCATTTTGTGATTAAAAACCCTCAATAAACTAAGTATAGAGAGAATGTACTTCAATCATTAAAAGACACATCTAACAAGCCCACAGCTAATGTCTTACTTGGTGGTGACAGGTGAAAGTTCTTCCCCTGGGACTGTGAGCATTGAACGCCCTCAACACGGCATGGGACTCATAGCCAGAGTAATTAGGCAAGAGAAAAGAATAAAAGGCCTCCAAATGAGAAAGACGGAAGTTAAATTGTTTGCAGATGACAGGATCCCATACAAAGAAAACCCTAAAGGCTTCGCCCCCAACCTGCTGGAACCAAGTTCAATAAAGGTTCATACAAACCATGCAAAGCCAGTGATGTTTCTACACAGGAACAAGTTTTCTTAAAAAGAAACAAAGAACATAATCCCATTTACAATGATATCAAAAGATGAAATATTTAGGAATGCACTTAAAGAAGAATGTGGAACTTTTCTATAGTGAAAACTATAAAACTACTAATATAACAAATAAAGGAGAGGTATTCCATGTGGGGGACTTGCAAGATCAGCACCGTTAGAAGGTTCGTACTTCCAAGGGCATCTGCAAGATAGTGTACTCTCCACCAACATTCCAACTATAGCTTTCCCACAAATGAGAAAAGCAGCTGCCCTTTGTGTCTCTGGCTCCCAGAGTCCCTAATGTTAGGTAGGTTGCTAGA
>NDGM010603901.1:0-13362 GCA_002564305.1 Octomys mimax
AGAGAGAGAGAGAGAGAGAGAGAGAGAGAGACAAAATGGCAGGACAGGACAGATCTAGGGCACAAGGGCCAAAAAGATGAACAAGGATGTGCTCCAGTACCCTAGGAAAGATGGAATATATTCTTTTCACCCTCTGACAATGGGCTTTAGAGGGAAGACTGTTCACATGGATCCTTGCCAAGTCCCCCGGAACACCTCCATCATGTTTAGTTCTTGTTCTAGTTCCTCTTCCACTCAGGGCAGCCCACACAGAGGTGGCCCTTTGACTCAGGATGAGGTGAAGCGAGGTGACCAAAACAGTGAGGTCAGAGTGTGGAGGGTTTAAAAGCTCAGCTTTTGCTTTGTCCAAGCAACATGAGTCATTTCAGGTACAGGATGCAAGGCCCTCTACCAGGGTGTCTAGGCTGCAAGGGCAGGGGGCCAGAGGAACGAGCCTTATTCAAACTATGACTGGTACGCATGGTAAGTTATGGAGGATTTTGGCAGACAATAGTAGTGATGAGAAAGACAGAGGAACAGACAGACAGACAGACGGACACACAGACACACAGATACACGAACACACAAAACGAATATGGGTCATACGGCAGCAGACTGGAAGAAGTCAAAGAGGTAGACCCAAATGATTCCAGGAGCTAGGAAAGAGCTATTAACATAACTGTAGATAGGCCCCTTAATGGCTCTGGTCCCTGGGCACCAAAAGGCTTCCTGTGTAGCCTTAAGCCTTACTTGGAACCTGCTGGATGGGGCAGATGGGCCCAGCGCCTATGGCAGCCAGAGCTCTAGGGAGTTTTGTTTCTTCCTAGGGGTCCAGAGAGGCCCAGGCCCTGAAGCGGCTGAAAAGGGAGGGCGTTACCTGCTCAGCCCCTTTGTACCCCGCCCCGCCCTTCCCATCTCCCCTTGGTCCGCCTCTGGCCAGGCTGGTGGGAGAGCTAGAGGAGAAGGCGAGAAGGCAGTGGCGGTCCGGGTTGAGCCGGGTGACGCGCCTGGGTGCGGAGAAAGGCGCGAGGATGGAAAAAAGAGCCGCCCAGGAAGAGCCCGTTCGGCTGCGAAGACGGGCCCGGGCCAAACCCGGTACTGTGGCCGCGCCTCTGCCTCCTAGGCGCCTCCAACCTGGGTAGGAGGAGCCACAGCGCCACCCAGCGGCCGGTGTCTAGGAACCGCACGCGGGGCTCTTCGTGGGTAAAACAGGGCCTCAGGTCAGGGCCTCAGGAGAGCGCCTAGAGGAAAGCGAGGGTGAAGATGGGGCAGGCAGTGGTGGGTGGGCTCTTAAATTAGACTCCCTCCTTCACTTCACCCACCAAACCATGGGGCACCCGGACGGTACTAGGTGACTCTTTGCAGGCGAGCTGGCAGTATTCTGTTCAAGCTCAACAATCTCTGTTGGTTCTCAGTGGGTCACCGGATAAAGCCCAAACATCCTGTTGGGACCCTCAAAGCCATTCATGCTTCGACTTCAGACAATCTTTGAGGCTCACCTCTTGATATCGCTTTATAAAGTCTAAAACGGCTCTCTCCTGTCTAAATGTACACTCGCCATCTCCATATCTACTTCCATTCAGTCAGTGGACACTGCCCAAGACATTGACCACAAAGTTCTTCTCTGCATAGCCTACACTCGAATGGAGAGAACGGCAGTGAACAAGAAAGCCAAAGTGAAAGAGTGACCGTCCTAGTGGGGTGCTATGCTACAGTGGGTTGAGAAAGGCACTGGTATATCCAGAATAGTTGAGAAAGGTCTTTCTGAGAAAGTGACATGTGATGCCAGATGATGGAGAGTCAGACTTGCAAACACCTGAAGAGAATATTTTGGGCTGAGGAGAGGCGTGTTCAAAGGTCTTGAGAAAGGAGCAAGCTCGGCATAGCTGAGGAAAAGAGAGCAGGTTGGCTGAGGCAAGTAAAGGAAGTACACTGTGGGGCCAGAGAGGAAGGCAAGGCCCGAGATATGTGGGGGCCTGCAGGCTTTCATAAGGCAGTCAGATTTTTTTCTGATTGAGATGAAAAAGGATGGGAAGTAGTTAGCAGGAGAAACGTGTGGTCTGGTTTGCATTGTTACAAGACCATTCTGAGTGGAGCGCAAGACTGAAAGCAGGGAAACCTGCTGGGAGACGACTGCAATGGTCTAAGAGCGTTGGTGGTGGCCTGGACTAGGTGGTGAATTCCCAGATTCTACAGGTATTTCTGTCCAGTGTTCTCTTCCCAGCCAACTTTGGAGAGTCTTGAGGACAGATGGCGCATTTGAATGAACTTGCATTTCCATACTATACCCCTAGGTAGACAGGCGTTCAGTGTTAAGTGACTAGATCTCCGTGACCTGCCAGTAAGTGTGACAGAAGCAGGTCTGCAGCGTCTAGTCGCCCTGATGGACTCCTCCCTTTCTCCCTTCTTCATCCTTCCGTGTTAAAGAATCTAAAAATGTCTGTGAGGGAAGGGAAGCAGGACTTAGGAAGCTGTTCTGCACTAACAACTGAGCATAATACCTTCCCACATTACTTCATTTGAGTTAATTTATATAATCTTTATAACAACATCAAATTTTCATGTTGGAGATAAACAGATTGAAAGCCCAAAAGGAAGAGGGACTTTATGAAGTTGGGTGGGAAGGCAAAAATGTCATAGCATAGAACATGCATGTTTTAAGGCCCACATAAGACCTTCTTCCCACTTAACACCCCAATATTGTTTAGCCACATTTATTATGCTAAAATCTTTTTTGTCTCTTGCTCATTGTTAATATCACGCAATACAGTGAATCTCAGGGTGAAGCTGCAGGTCTTGAAAAAGATTCAAGATTTCATGAAGTCATTAAAGATGATGCTGGAAACCATCTCTAATGTCATGTAAAGTCCTTAATAAATGGTGATTTTGACAGAGGTAGGACAGTTACCCCTAGCAGAAAATTGACCTGGGTAATGACAGCATCAAGACTTCAAAGAGAATGATTCAATTCTCAAAAGATTATGAGAGGTCCTTGTGATAATTGAAGAAACTCTTTAATTTTGGAAAAACTAAACAAAAAGTCTGCTTATGCCTGTACTGCAAAAGTCAATATTACACACTTGTGTGCTTCGGTCAGGAAAATTACATTATCCTCCGATGTTTGATTCATTTTTTGTTCGAAGAATTAGTGTATATTTGCAACTATTCACACATTTTAAATGGAAATGAAAATATTTTTCACATTTCCAATTTCATTTCTCAAGATAAAAGTCCCAAACAAACCCTTTCCTTTTCCTCCACTCTACAGTGAAATGTTACTTCCCATTTCAAGTGGCTTCATTCTGAGTGGCCTTTTCTCTAGCACCACTTATCCTGAAATAACAAGGACTTCATGTAGCCCCAGTCTTCTCTTTATCCAATGGTTGCGAAGCCGGGCCTGAGCCTGCTTAGAGGGAGGACTCGGCAGTTCAGTTGCAAGATGGTACTAGCTTAGTCCAAGTCAAAGGCTAGAGCAGCTCCTGCCTTGGTGCATCCATCGTTCCCTTAGAACTGGGGATGAGTAACCCCTCTGCTATTGTATGTAGTAGGTTAGAGACGCTTAAAGTCCCTCACTTGCCTTCCATATGGAGCCTGGCTCCCTCCTCATGGAAATGCATTGAGACAAAAACACTGTTACGGTGAGCATATCATGATTGCCTAAGGTGTAAGGTTGTGCTGTCTTGTGGACCTGTGCCTGAGGATCTACGTCTGTGTCCTGTTGTATTGCCAGCACCCAGCACAGTGCTTGACATATCAAAATTGCTCAATAGGTATCTTTTGAATGAGTAAATTGAACCCCTTCAGGATGTAATGAGTACCATGATTAAGGCACAAAGCCTCGTCAGAATACACGCTGGGCCTGGGGGCACACTTCTGTAATCCCTGCACTCTGGAAAGCTCAGGCAGGATTGCAAGTTCCAGGCTAGCCTGAGAAACTTCACAAGACCCTATCACAAAAAAACAAACAAACAACAACAACAACAAAAACCAAACATAAAAAAGGTGTGGGGGATGTAGCTGGTGGTAGAGTTTCCCTGGGTTCAATCCTCAGTATCAAGGGGAAAAAAGAAAAAACGCCTTGTCAAAGTACAGCAGAGAAAGAGACAACTTTCACTTTGGGAGAGGGTGGAAGTCTTCACAGCAGAGGTAGGAATTGGGCTGGCACTTGCTAACTACATAAGCTGGCTAAGGGCAGAGGAGTATGGGTATTCCCGCCAGAAGAAACAACTTGAGCGAAGAGCAGGGGAGAAGGGGCAGAGCTCATTCACTGACTGGCCAGCTTTGAAATGGGCTGACATGAGTGCCCAAGCACCTATGGCAGAAGGGCAGATTGGTAGGCAGGATGAGAAAACAAAGGTCCTTGGGCAGCTTGCTCAAGAGTTTCTACTTGATTCTATAGGCAGGGTGGAGCCATCTAATGTTTTTGCTATTCATGTGCATGTGTGTGTGTGTGCATGTGTGCATGTTTGATATTTTGAGGTACGTAAAATGTTTACTTTAGAAAGATTAGCTGTGTCCTTTAGGAAACTCAACAAGGGCAACATTTCTTTGGCAATATGTATGTTGAGTGCCTCCAACATGCTTGGCACAGTGCTAGGTAGAGGAAGGACTGGAGCCAGACTTAACTGGACAATAGGTTAGCTGGACAATAGGTAAGCTATTGTAGTCCAGGCAAAAGCTACCGGGGGCTCAAAGTGGCTTAGTGGGAGTTAGGATGGAAAGGGGGTAGGGGCAATGGAATGAGAAAAGACTGAACGACTAATGGTAACTATTGGCATTGGAGTGGCTCCTGTGTGCCAGCTGTCATGCCAAGTGCTTTATGTTCATCATGTAATTCTCACAACAACCTTTTTGATCGATGAGGACACTGAGGCTCAAAAAAGTAAAAGAACATGTCCCGGGTTATATAAGGAGGAGGTGAGAATGACTAGACCTCAGACTCAGCCTGGCTCTGGAGACCATGTTATTTTGCTTTGGCGGAGATGGGGGTGACAGGTATTAGGGGACTAGTGTTTTCTTGAAAAAGTCATTCAGTGGCTCTCTTTTCTTTCTCCCATCTATATGAAGAAGTATAGTGGCAGAGGGCTCACTCTGCTGCCTTTCTAGCAGTTCTTCAAGTGGCCCTCACTTATGTAGTGGGAAGATGGGTCCTGGTGAAGACAGGAGGTGTGGAGATGGGTGGCAGCCATGGAGAGAGGAGGCTAGCAGATTAGAAGCAGAGACTGCAACAAAGGCCAAGAACGTGTACTCCCTGGGCCACACAGGGTAGACCTATTTAGACCACACGCAGGGAGGTAGGCCAATAGGTTGGCTGATTGGATTTTAGACTGGAGCCATCATTTAGGAATTAGGGGAGTCACATCAAAATCTTGAGTTGTGGCTTCCCTCGAAGAAAAAGAAGGCCTGGCAACCCTGAGCCTACATTCCCATGAAACTCTCCTGGGCTGGGCTGTGCCCTGTGCTCATAGCCTGCAGGTGTCATTGTTCGTAGGTAGATCAGCGCTTTTCCCTGAATCAACCCATTTCACTAGTTATCTGCCTGAGCCCTGTAGGTGCTTGACTCCATGATTCTTTTTCTAGAATGGTGTACTACTTTACCCCCCAGTTTTTGTTTGTTTGTTTTTGTTTTTCGTACCTGGGATTGAACTCAGGACCTTGCGTTTGCCAGGCAGGCTCTTAAGTCACCTAGGTATCTCCCCAGTCCCCTGGTTTCCCTTTTTGAGATTTGGGTGCCCCACACATCAGCATTCTCTGGCACCATCCACTTCCTGAGTCCTAGATTGTTTCCCAGGGCCTCAAGCTGGGCTCCACAGAACAAAGCCAGGGACGGAGGGTTATCATCAAGTTTTATCATTTATTTCTTTATAGGGTTAAACAAGAGCAGAGAGGCCTCTGCCCCACGATGCGACAAAACAGAAAGCAGTACACACACAGAGACTCTCACTGAAATACAGAGGCAGGGATAAGGAAGAAGAGACAACTGAATCATAGCCAGGAAGGGGAGAAAGGGGTGGGGGACTACTAGGAAACCAGCTTGGAGACGCAGTCATAGGAACTAGTGCAAGAAAGTCCTACTCATGAAGCACAGTGTAGAAAATGGCATAAGAAAGCTGCCCGGCTCTGCTGCCTGTGACGGAGGGCAGGGGCAGCTGGAGAGGTGGAGAAAGATCAGGGTGGTGGGGTGTATGGGGACAGTCATATGACTTTGAGGTGGAGTATGGTGCCCCTTTCCCCTGCCACTGGGAAAGGCCTTGGGTTGGTCTGAGCCAGGGGTCTCCTGGGCACTTGGTGAGGGGGAAGAGAGGATGGGAGTCTCCAAAGGTCCATTCCATGGGGTTGTGTGTCCCCTTTGCTGTTCAATTCTTTTTTCTCCTCAGAATGGAGGAGCTAGGAGGCAGTACATGGGGTCCCTCTGGAGCCCAAGCACCTGCCTGCCCCTTCACTTAAATGTAAGCCTGCAATTCTTCCCCTCCCTAGCAGAAAAGAACACTCTAGGGACGGTGCCTGTGGCTGGGCCCCAAGTGCTGAGGGCCACAGGAGTGTGTAGACAGGTAATGGGTGGAGGCCAGGGGATAGGTTGTGAAAAATGAGAAAACTGGCAGGAAGGGCTCCCCAGGCTCATGAAGCTGATTTGGGACTCGGCTGAGGGCCTTGAATGTTTCTTTCCATCCCAGGGAAGCCTCCCAGTCATTCCTAAGTGGACCAAGTCCACTTGCCTGTCCCCATTTTCTTTTGGGGTGCACTGTAATGCAGCTCCAGCCTCCCTCCCCTCAGCATCACACCCTAGAAGGACTCAGGCCCCCCTGGCACTGAAAGCCCCTGGCCTGTCCCACTTGGTTCTGGCTCTATTTCTTGTCAGCTTTTATTGGCTTTTAGATGTCTTAGGCAATGTGGCCTCCCCCTCCCAGCACACTAGTATAAGGCTAATAGACCCCAAGGGATACTTGATGCCTCTCTCCCACCCAGCCCCCTAGCCTGACCAGAGTTGAAGTCTCTCAGCCAAGGGACAAAAGCCCATTCTCTGTAGTCAAAGGATCGGCTTGCCAGTCTCTGGATTTTCTCTGGGAGGAGACAGCGGTGATTGGAGCAGGGGACCTGCTACAGGGTGAGGAGTCTGGTTGTTCCACAGTTGGGATAGTAACCCATGGGGTCAGGGGTGGGAAGGGATGAATACTCTTTGGTAGGCTGGGGATGGGGACAGGGTAGGGCTGGGGGAAGCTCATCTCTGGAGAGCTCCAGTGCAGTGTCACTGGGTTCTCCTTCATGGAGGCCTGGGCTAGGACAAGGTGGGGGAGTATGAGGACCCAGGCCAGGCCTGACCCATGTGGGCGCAAGTCTCTCCTCCCCATAGAGATCAGAAATGAAAGGTCTTTGGCCCCAAGGCCAAGATCTCCAGGGCAAGAGTGGCCCTTGGAAGTATGTGCACCTTCTGTAAGATATGGCCCTTCAGACAGCGACAGTCCAACCATGTACCCTCAGCCTTCTGTCTCACGGCCCAACAACTCTGCTCCTGTGCTCTTTCCCCAGAGGGCTCCTTAAACAACTCTGACTTGGGGATCAGTTCTTGAACCTGTCTCAACACTAAGCACTCACTTCCCCAAAGCCAGAAGGCAGAAGCCCATTGGGCCATCTGTCTAGGCCCTCCATCTGGATCTCTCCTTCTCCCCTTCCCCATCTTCCCTTTCACCACTCAGTCTGTACCCCACTCCTACCCCTCAGTGCCTAGGGTGGCGGGGCACAGGTCCACTGGGCCCCACCTAGCTGCAACTGTGCACACCTCGTCTCCCGGCCTGGCACTTCACCCGTGACAGCCCCTGATGGGGCAAGGTGCTGTGAAGTGGCAGGAGGGCCATTGCACTGTCTGCCGTTGCCTGTAGGGATATGGGCTTGGGCTGGGGGAATTAAGGATCTTGGCAACAAAAGGAATGCGGAGGGGGGGGAGAGCTTCTCCCCTCTGTGCCCCCCAACATTCCCTGCAGGGCCAGGGCCAGGTGAGCAGCCTCTTACCCTGGGGTCAGGGTTCTCAGCAGGGGTGGGCACTTCCAGTTCCCATGCCCTCGTGTTTTTTTGCTGGGTCCCACAGTTGGGGCTTGGGAATGGGTACCTCCTGCTCCTACCTTTTCCTCCCAGATGAGTTTTGCAGCTCCCTAGGGCCCCCTGCTTATTTTGTGGGAGCTGCTTTTGGGGTAGGGGTAGGATGGGGGACATGAGGTCCCCTACTTCCCCCTGCCCCCCACCTGGTCTACACCTCCCATCCCTCCCCCCTCCTGGGGGGGGCTCGAGCTGCTGTCAGTGTGTGGTAGAGGTCTGTCTTCCCTCCCTGCTGTCACTCTTCTTGTGTCATGCCCTCTTCTACAGCAGGCAGTGTCTCCAGCCCCAGGCCCCCACCACCCTGGCTGCTCGAGAAGGACACCATGGTACGGAGGAGCATGAGAACAAGAACACAGAGCCGGATCCTGCTGGGGCTGAGGCGGGAGCCCCCAGAGACTGGCAGCAGGGAGGGCTTCTGGTTAACACGGGCTGGGGGGTCATGGCGGGGGTGATAGTGGTGGTACTGTTGGTGGTAGTGGTGAAAATAGGAATGGTGGAATTGCTGGTGGTGGGTTTTGGGGGTCTCAGATTCCTTGAACTTCTTCTTTTCCGACTCACAGGAGACCCACTGCACGTCACAGCACTTGGTTTCCGGCCGCTTTGGTGAAGTATCCAGCAACCCTGCCAATGGACAAGGAAGGTGTGGTCGGGTGCTCAGGGGGCTGGTGACTCTGCCTTACCTGGAGAGACTTTTCTAAGCTGGGATGGCTCAGCCCTGTTTAAGACTTCTTTTCCCTTGGCCCTCAGCACCTTCCCATTCTGAGCCCTTCTCTCCCAGGGGACCCCCATCATGGGAATGCCTCTTTAGCTGTGTATTTTCTGGGTAAACATGACCATTCTCGTCCTTTTTCCTATTATGTTTGGCCTTATCCCCACCTACAGACCTTGCCGCCCACTCCTTTAGCCACTGACCTTCTACCCTGACTTTCCTGTCATCCTCCCTGCTCCCATTCCCCTGACCTGCTGCTGCCTGCCTTGGGTCCACAGCCTCCCTCTACCCCAGTGCCCTGCCTTTACCTGTACAGATAAAGCCAGGGAGCCCTCCGTACACCATTTCCTCATTGTCAGGAAGGACAAAGGGGCACCGGGTCTGCACCTCCAGGCAGTATTGCTTGCAGGGCACCCAGCGCTGGCATTCCTGCTGGGTCACGCTGAAGTATTCTGAGCATAGCCAGGCCTTGTAGACAGCCTGTGGGGAGAGGAAACAGCATTAGCCCATGTGACAGCCCCTTCTCAGCTCAGAGGACACGCATACTTGTTGTCTCTCCAGGGGGGCTTGTCAACCTAACCCCACAATCCTGAAAAGGAAGAAGGGTTTGGGTCAAGGCCACTACATCTTACCCTAAAATCTGCCATGTCATGGTCAGGGCTCCAAGTTCCCCAATCTACAGTCATCCAAAACCTAGAATTTATTGGCAACTTCCATGACAGAATGAAAGAAGGCTCACTAATCATTCTACTCAATCCTGTCATTTTATACGTGGTTCAAAGAGGGTTTTTGACTTGTCCAAGGTTACCTATAAATACTGTAATGAGGCAAACTTCAGTTCCATTGAATTTAGTAAACATTTCCTTGGCTGATGCTGTTAGGTTTCTAAATTGAAAAACATGGAGAGAATAATCCTTGTTCTACCTCATTAAGGAATCACATGGATTGAATAATAAGGCATATATGAAAATTTTTGTAAATGTTAATGGATAACATGAATGGGAAAGGTTATTTTCAATAAAAATAGAAATCTATCTGCCTTAACCAGGCACCATGTGCCTTTAAGCTCTACTTAAGCTAGGCTTGCTCTGTTGGCGTCAGTCTTGGGGTAGGGCAGATGTCATGAACGCTTCCTCTCGGATCCTTGCTGTGTGATTTTCCTTCATGGGTGTATTTCCTGTCCCTCACCCAGCTCCACCTCCCAGGCACTGCACTGTGTCCTAGCTAGGAAGGTCCTCTGTGCCTTACTCTGGCTCTCACCAAGCTCAGGGGTTCTCTCTCAACAGCAGTGATGCTGACATTTTGGGCTACATCATTCTGTGTTGTAGGGGTTGTACTGCGCATGCATTATACTAAACAGCATCCCTGTTCTTTAACACTAAGTGCCAGTAGCATTCTCTCTTCTCCCCCCATGATGATAACCAAAAATGCCTACAACCATTGTCTACTATCCTCCGTGGGGGCACCAGGGCCACACCCCTGCTCACCCACCACCATGTCTCACCTGCATGTGTCTCCTCTCTGGTCTCCCCACCTCCATGCTTGCTCTTTCCACCTCACTGGCTGCACAAGAGTAAGAGTGGTCTCAAACTTCAATTGGATTACTTTCCTCCCTTGCTTCAAGCCATGCAATGCATTTAGACTAAAACCCCAACATTTGAGCACATAATTCAAACCCTCGCACAATTTCACCTGTCTCTTTTCAGCCTCATTTTCTACGTCTCCATTCAAGCTCCTCATGCTCCAGAGGTTTTCTTTTGCACTCTTCAACACATCCTACTTCTTTGCATCTCGTGGTCTTAACACATGGTGTTCTCTTGGCTTAGAATGTACTCCCCACCGCATGCACTTTGGGCATATATATATATATATATATATATAGCCTTCTCATTTTTGAATTTAAATGACATGTTCTCAGAGAAGAACTCCCTGGCCACTGTTACCAGAGGATATAGCCCTCATTATTCGTGCTTTTCCTTGTTTCTTCATCACAAGCATTGCATCCTTGTTTTGGTGCAACACTGAGATATGGATGTAAGCAGACATGGGTTTGTGTTATGCATACTCAGTACATAAAATAGCGGGCATGAAAAATAGCTGTTGATTGAATGAACAGGAAAAGTCAATTCAGACAGGCCCCTACTGTCATACAGGTTCCAGGTTCATGGGTAGACATATTTAACTTGAATCCGTGGCATATGATCTATACCATAAGAGAGGCCAAGCCAGGGATGATTGTTGGAGTGAAGCAAGTAGAAATGCTGGGAAAGATTTCAGTGAGGGGATTATAGCTGAGCCTGGACTCAAAGTAGGATTTTATAAATAGGATGGGTAGAGATGAAGAAAATGCACTTTCAAGGCCGAGGCAGCAGTTTAAGTAAAGGCCTAGATGCATGGTACCCTAAGAGACTGGGGAACATGTTTCCAGGAATGAAATGAAACTGGTACCAATTTTCTGCTCATGGACATTTATTTACAAGTTGTCACTGTGATAAACAATACTCCATTGAATTTCACACACCTATCTTTGTACAGCTGTCTTCAATTTTATTTATATAAGTTCCTAAAGATGAGATTATCAGGATAAAAGACATATGCAAAGGAATTGGGGGAGGCAGAGGAGCTGCAAGTAGGAGGCAGGGTAAGAGAGGGCTGGAGAGGTAGGGAGAAGTAGGAGTGGAAGCTCTAGGGGTGAGACTGGCTATAGGGTAAGGGGTGAGTGAGAAGTGTCACCTACGACAAAGTATGCTTTGTAGGTATAGGACAGGTACCCGTAGTAATCCCAGGGGTGGGCAGGGTGGGAGAGAAAGCAGGAGAATAAGAGATGGAGGGTGTACAGAAAGTCATGGGTAGGAGAATGGGGTGAAGGGAAGGGAAGGGTTAAAATGTCAGGGAGATAAAACCGTGCTGTAGTTTGAATCTGATGTGTCCTCCAAAGGCTCAGGTATTAAAGGCCAGCCTGTGAAACACTGGGAAGTGTTGTAAGTGCTAGGAGGTGGGGCATCCTTGGAGGCATGTCCTTGAAGGGGATACTGCGAGCTCACCCCCATGTTCACTTCCTGGAAGCCACAAGGCGAGCATGTTTACTCTACCATGTACCTTTATAGGGGCAGTGCTAGGGATGGCACCCAGGGCCTCCTGCATGCTAGGCAAGCACTGTATGCCTGTGCTTCTGCCGTAGCCTCTACCACACATTTCTACTATGACATACTCTGCCATAACAGGGCCAAAGCAAGACTGCTTTCAGTCTGTAACCATAGACTAAAATAACAAGCCAAAAGAAACCTTGCCTCCTTGTAAGTTGATTATCTCAGGTGTTTTGTCTGATGCAAAGCTAACACAGAGCAGGAGGGGGCATAAAAGCAGCTAAGAGGAGGAAAGCGGGAGCTTCCAAGAGGCCAGGTAGGAAAGAGGCAGTAAAAAAGATCAGGGTAAGAGGGAGTAGGAGGTGGGTAAGAAGGCATAAGGATAGATGAAACAGATGGAAGCTAGTAAGAAAGCAGAGGTAAGAAAGAAGGACAAGAGAGCAGGAGGAGGAAGGGAGAAACAGCAGTAAGGCAGGAGAGAAACTGAAGTCACGAGAGGACAGAGGGGCCTTGGCGCCTGAGACCTCATCACCACCTTTTGGGTCCCAGAGGGCCAAGCTCGTCTCTAGCCACAGGCTTTGTCTCATCTCTGCAGCTTGGACCCAGAATCTGCCTCACTCTCACCTGAAGCTGTGTGGAAACCCCACCCGCCCCCACCCATGTTCACTTGTGGGCCTGGGGCTCAGAGGCCCTTGTGAGGTCCTCCCTGGGCTCCATAGTTTACTGCTTGTGCTCTTAAGTAAGGAGGCCCCATTAGTGGTCCTGCCCTTCCCCCAGGCATCTGCAATTAGCCCAGTAACAGGCTGGGCACTCCCCTCCTGTACTCCTGGAAGACGGAAGGAGAGTGGGGTGGCCCGACAATGGGAGTGCGACCTTTCTCCTTAATTAGCCGACCTCCGGAGTACCCACCCCAGCTCGAGTCACCATGGCAACAAGTGGGCGAGCAGATTGCCTGGGGAGGACACCAGGCCTGTGGGTGGTGAGGCAGGAACAGGCAAGGAGATAATGAGGGGACTAGAGGAAGAAGAGCGACTTGGCTCGGAGGGAATCCTGTTCCTCCGCCCCACAGCCCACCAGCTGAATCACTCCTGACCCACACGTGTAGAGGTGGTCTTTCAGGACCTTTCCCCTTACCACCTGGACACCAGCCTTAAGACTCTGCAGCCCTGTTCCCGAGCCAAGTCTAGGAGCTTGCCCCCGCCCAGCAGTATGTGGCCTGAGTGGAGAGGGGTTGGGCGCACATCCACAAGGAGTGAGAAAGGCCAGGCTTAGGAAGGCTGTGGACTGTGCTGGGGCTGCTCATGCAGGGAAAAGAAGAAACATCTCAGAAGTAGGTAAGAGTCAGCTGGGGGACTTGTGGAACGCTGTCACTCACCAGTTTGTCAATTATGGCTGTGTATTACAACCACTCAGAGAGCTTTTAAAAAATATTCCTGCCGGGCTGGCGAGATGGCTCAGTGGTCTAAAGCACCTACTTGGAACAAGCTTGACAAAGCA
>NDGM010604083.1:0-11014 GCA_002564305.1 Octomys mimax
TTGGTTTGAAACTGTATCATTGCTATTTGTTTCTCAATAAAATTATGGAAAAAAAAAAAAGAAAAAAACCCCTTAGATACAGTTTTGGAAAAATTGCATGATGATGCTAAAACCATCCATCTTGGTTTTCTAGGGTGTATTTTGCAGTGCACTGCTGTGAGTACCTTAAAAGTGGAGTTGGACAGATAAAAGATCAACTTTGGTGACCAGAAAATGATTTGAACTTACTGGTTTTTGTTGTTATTTTTTAAAATTCTGGCACTGGGAATTGAACGCAGGGCTGTGTGCATGTTAACAAACACTACTGTTGAGCTACATTTCAAACCCTTTCTAAATTTTTATTTTCAGACAGGCTCTCACTAGGTTGCCCAGGCTGGTCTTGAACTCTTCTTCAGTCTTTCTGCCTCAGTCTCTTGAGTAGCTGAGATTACAGGCATGTGCTATTGCACCCAGCCTTGAATTCCTTTTAGCATAGTGTATCATGTTCTTAACAATTTAATTGCAGGAGCATTATTTGTGATAACTAGTACCTAGCTTTGAGTTTTCATTTGCTCTTTGTAGAATTTAGCTGTACACACTGAGAGTGTGCATTTATACTTTATTCCTCAAAAGCAGTGTGGCTTTTTTATTCCTAAAGACATTGACTCTTAGAACACCTGTGATTTGTCCGAATTTACACATCTCGAGTGACCTAATAACTCATAAATTCTGTATTCTTTTTATGACCCATATCTAAGATAGGTAGTTAAAAGTTATATCATCAAGGTGACAAATAAGCAGACTTCTCTAGGGTAAGGTTAGGGCACTGCCCTATTGTCTTTTTAACATCATGGTGGTTTTGTGACTTATTGACATAACCTGCCCATTGTCGAGGGGTATCAGTATGGATGTTTCTGTCTTAAACCTTGCTCTGGCTGCCTGAAGGGCAGGAGGATGGACACATTCCTATAACCCATTCCGTGCACAATACATTGTGCCTAGAAACTTTGATTAGGATATTCTGTCCCAAGAGAAATAATGGATTTGGGTTATCTTTGAGGGGGGGAGTCCAGATAGAGGAAGAGAGTGAGAGGAAGGAGGTAGAATTGGGATCAAGCAAGCTGTATGTACTTTAAAAGAAATGAAGCACTTTGATGATAGTTGAGAGACAAAATTAGAAAAAATTTAGTGGACTTGGTTGAATGTTTCTGCTTTCAGGATGGTCCTAGAACCGGAGACTGTGGCTGTGCTTCTTTTTTTGAGGGGACGGGGGTGGCTGTGCTTCTTAATCCCCAGTCAGGCTACTTGCTTTGACCAAGATGTGATTGAAAACTGTTATTCTTGAACACAGTGGTAGCATGAAGAGAAAGCAATTTGGGAAAGATTATTGTGGCAGTATAGGTTTGAATGAAAGAAACTATAGGAGAACAATATTATCTTTTATAATTATCAGTAACTGAACAGTATAATTATAATGTATTGTGGATCTGATATATAGTAGGTACTGAATCTTTCCAGTCTTTTCTCTTTCAATCCTCACAATTTCTTTTTATTTTTTATTTTTATAATTTAGGGAAGGGTCTATAGGGTGTTCAGGGTCTCACTACTAGATCGGACTTGTAGTGATCTACCTGTTTACAGCTTTCCAAGAGCTGGGATTATAGGTGCGTGCCACCACGCCCAGTCTCAATTGCCGTCTCTGGGTGCTCCAGGGGCAGGGCCGGTGTGGCAGGCTTGGGAATTGAGCCCCTGGCTCCTGTGCCTGCTTGCAGGCACTTTAATCCACTGAACTATTTGGCCTGCCTTCTTGCAATTTCTTTTTAGAAGGTGGATCATTCTATTTTCAGTTTCAGCAGTGAAACTTAGAAAGGTTAAATAGTTTTCCTAAGGTCACTGAATAAGTGAGTAATAGATTCTAATGCTTGTGTCCACTCCGACTGATGTTTTTAAAAAAATTAACTATGATGCTTCTAAGGCCAGCTACCCTCTATTCTCATTACTAAAGCAGCCCCCTGAAGAAATCCAGGGTATTGAAGACCACAATTAGAAAAGATTATTAGATTACTTCATTGTCTATTAATAGCACGTGAGGTGTTGACTCTGCGTCTTCATAGAATTGCTAGAATTTTATGACAAATTTAGAATATACCTGGAATTAGTCAGACTGCAGTTGGAGAATACAGGGCATAAGACTGTCCAGATTCCAACTGCAAGTTTAGAGGTTTCCCAAAATCACTTTCAATTACAACAGTTCATCAGCAGGATTGCTGAATTCACTGAAAGCTGAAGTACTCACAATTTTAATTCACTATGGGGAAAGGATACAGATTAAGATTGGTAAAAGGAAGGAAATAGTTAGGTGTTGTTGACTTCAGGACCTGTTATTCTCCCATCAGTGGATGGCAGTATGCCTCTTGGGTATTGCAAACTAGGGATACTTACCTGAGGCTCAGTACTCAGTGTGTTTAGTGTGACTTCATTATTTCAATAAGAGTGATTGCTTGCCTTTGTGGTTGTACTTGATTTCTAGTTCCATTGATACCTTGTAACTCAAAGTCACCACCCTAAAATATATAGTTGATCTTTTGATATGGCCAGTCCAGTGTCTGTCAGTGTCTCAGTTACTTTCTCTTAGCTGGAACAAAATACCTGACCCCACAAGTTAATGGAGGAAAGGTTTATTTTAGCTCACAGTTTGTAGAGTTTTCAGTGTGTAGTTAGCAACGTGTAGTGTGGCAGAAGGGTGTGGCGGAATAGAAGGAGTCCATGGCGAAGCAGGCCAGACAAGAGACAGCAAGCAGCAGTGTCTGCTAGCCTTCCTTTCCCTCTTTATTCCAACCAGGTTTCGAGCCTGTTGGTTGGTGTCATTCATATCCAGAGTGTGTTTTCTGTCTTTAGTAAATCCATTCAATTATGAAGCACACCAGTCCAGTCAGTAGACTAATCCAGTTTTCATACACCCATAATCCATACTGATTATGGATCTGATCTGAAACATTCTAGGTCTAGCCAAGTCCAGACCTCTCCTGTGAGTACATGTGGTTTTGGGGGGAACATCTTATATACAAGTCCTGCCAGTCAGTTATGGCCAGCCCCTGCCGGAAACAACATACTTGTCCAGTATGACATAGATTGTCTCCCAGAAGCCAAGGAAAGGCCACACTGCTATTTGAGCAAGGCCAGATTTTTTTACTATACAGGAAGTGCTAAGGAGAAGGAAAAGCAGACGATAACATCAAGGTTGTGAATCTAGCTCCTGGTCTAGACTTTTGAAACTGTCAAAAACAAGAGGAGACTTGAAATACAAATCTAAAGGAAAAGTATTCAATTCAGTTTCGCATATTGAAGGGTTATTTTTAGCATCTTTCTGGATTTCCAGGAGAAAGGTATTTGTAGACCCTATGAAGATGGTCATCAGTTAAGAGTTACAGTAGGATTAAGATATTATCTGCAATAGATGATGACTCAAATAAAGGGTGGCAAGATGGCAGATTATGAGAACTGTTTGGAGCATGTGTTTGGAGTCTAGACTTGTATTTGGTATAGTATTGACCATTTGTCAATTGTTGTTGAGAAGCTTGTGTATATTTTATCTGTTACCTTCAGATTTTTTATCTGTAAAATGATCATACTGCAAATATTAAAGGAGTTTTGTTTTGCATAATTGGTTTGGAAAAAGATAGGAATACTTCTGGAAATAAATTTTTATTACATTTATTAATTTATTTATTTTTGGTGGTATCAGGGATCAAACTCAGGAGGAATACTTTTGGAAACTGAAAAACACTTAAATGTTATCCACTTTGTCACTGATAGCAAAGTTCCAAGAGGCTCAGTAATAAGACTTCAGGGATACTCAGGAAAAGGTAGTAAGAGGAAGAAGCAAATTGGAACTGAGTAACTACAAAGTGAAAGCAGTTTCTATGAATACTGTTAAGATGCTTAATTTCTGGTGGCAGAAAAGGTCGAAGGCAGTAATTGAAAAGACATTTAAAGTTGCAACGAAACTTTTCTGGTTGGTTTGTTTTTATTATTAGGGTGTAGAACAGGTCTTTTATTGAACATATAAAATTTTATTGGTTTATAATTGATATAATAAAATATATGTATTTAAATTGTGCAAGATAATGAGTTTGGCATATATATACATCTGTGAGACTGTCACTGAAATCAAGAA
Organism: Octomys mimax; assembly: GCA_002564305.1. Classification (NCBI taxonomy): domain Eukaryota; kingdom Metazoa; phylum Chordata; class Mammalia; order Rodentia; family Octodontidae; genus Octomys; species Octomys mimax. The sequence goes on from NDGM010604083.1 coordinate 4,157, forward strand.
ATTGGAAGTGTCTGTCACTCCAAAAGTTTCCATGTGTTCTTGTACTCCTTTGCCATCCCATAGGACTTCCACCCTCTTACTCTTCTTTCTCCTACCTCCAGCCAAGAAACCACCAACCTGCTTTTTGTTAATTAGAAAATCATACAATATACATTTTTTGTTTGGCCTTTGCTCAGCATTTTCCTTTTGATAAATACATGTATGGGAATTGCTGTCCAGAAAAAATCACATCATTTGGGGGCCAGTTGTATATCAAGTACAAAGGACAGAAGTAATTATAGAATAATTAGGAAGATGATCTTTGTTTAGGCTACAGTTAGACTGTATACTAGATTATGGAAGTTGGATGTTATCTGCTTATATTTGGTAGTTACTTTATAAGGGAGTATGTGTCTGTAGTCCTCCTTGTTCTGCTTAGTAGCTTTTGGTGTTTGTTTTTTTGTAATATGGGCTTCTTATGTTGATATTGTCTTGTAAAAAATTAATAACCTCATGCTGATTTGTCAACAAATTGAAACTGAGACATTTCATGTTAAACATGTTTAGACATCAGCCTAAGAAGCAAATTTATCAGTCTACTATGAAAAAATAAAAATTGTAGATAGATTCTCTGGAAAATCATGCTAATTAGAAGATTGCTTGATTTGTTAGCAATGCCAAGATAATATCTTATTAGCAAGAAAGGGTTCTTGGGTATGTATTCGTTTTTCTAAAAAGGTTTACTATACCACACGTGTTTGTTACCATTATAGTGAAAGAAGACATGATTTTTTTCCATCATATCTTTTGTAAATGAAAGTTCAGATTTTTCCCTTTTAATCTTGTACCACTTTTATTTATTAATAATTTGAAATACCTTTGAGAAAAAGATGTGCTTGCTAATATTGTTGACTTAGATATTGTTTAAATATATTTCAGTCCTATTCTATCTTAACTTTCTCTAAATCAGTATTAAAAGTTTCCAAACTTTCCCTGAATCCTATCACATAGGTTTACTAGGTATTTATATGCCATGGCATTAATTAATAATAGTATTTGTATTAATTTTGGTTTTGTTTTATTTTTGTTTTTTTAGGTAGTGATGTTGGAGATTGAACCAGTGGAATGCTCTACCATTGAGCTATATCTCCAGCCCTTAACTTTAAAAAAAAATTTTTTTTTTTTTTAATTTTGAGACAGGGTCTCACTAAATTGCCCAGGCTGGCCTTGAATTTGTGATCCTCTTGCCTCATCCTTCTGACTAGTTGGGATTATAGATATGTACCACCATGCCCAGATTTCTTTCCCTGTCCTTCTTCTCTTTCCTTATCTTCCTGTCATCCTCTCCCTTTTTTTCTCTGTATTAGTTTTATAGGACTCTTATAATACATTACCACAGATTGCATAGCATAAAACAAAAGATATATTCTCTCATAGTTTTAAGGTCAGAATGCTGAAATCAGAGTGAAGACAAAGTTGACTCCTTGTGGAGCCTCTGAAGGAAAACCATTTTATTCCTTTTGTCTAGCTTCTGATGGCTTTTACCAATTCTTTGCATTCTTTAGTTTATAGATGCATCACTCCAGTCTTTGTCTCCATCGTTATATGGTGTTATCTGCTGTGTCTCTATTTGTCTTAAATTTCCTTCTCCTTTTTCTTATAAGGAAAATAGTAATTGGCTCTGGGCTAAATTGTAAATACAGGATGGTATAATTCCTGAGATGCTTAATTTAATTAAGGATTTGTAAATACTATATCTCATTTCCAAGAAAGGTCACACTCATAGGTACTGACAGGACTTGGACCTATCTTTTAGAATGATATTAATCAATTCTTAGAGTTGTTATAAGGTAGTAGCAATAGGGACAGGGAGATGGCTCAGAAGACTAAGCTCTTCCCTGGCAAGCACAAGGGTCTGAGTTCAATCCTCAGTTCAGAAAAAAAAAAAAAGGGTAGTAATAATAAATAGCTAGCCTTTATAATTATACTGTATACCAGAAGTTACATGGCATTATCTCATTCAATTATCCAAACAATCTTGTGAGGTAGACACTGTTATTCTCCCCTTTTTGCTGCCTTCTATTTTGTTAAACAGGTCTTGTCACTATTTCTGGTTTACTTCAAAAAATCTTAAGCCTGTATTAAATTATTCTGGATATTATGAGTTCTAAAATTTTATTTGGAACATTGAGGAGGTAAATGAAAATATTTCTGAAGTTTATTGTGGGAAGGGAAACCCTTTTCATTTTTGTATTTCATGCCCTAGAAAAATATGAGAATTCGTGAACCATGAATATATTTCCTGTACACTTTAATGTTTTGAACAATATGTAGTAGTAATTTGGGCTTATTGTGCCTTTCTAGGTAGAAAAATGTTTAAAATGTTGAGGCCTATACTATAATTAATCCATTTGAAACTTTACTTTTAGACTTATTTTCATGCTGGCAGAAAATATGCAAGTCTGGGATGCTGGGCTCTGACCTGGAATAGAAAGTGGAATATAACTATGGAGCAGCTAAGGAGAAGAGGGAAGTAAAAACATAATGAGAGCCACAAGGGAGCTTGGTTCAGTGATACTTGTGTATTCCTATTGTAGGTTGTGCAGTATGTGCATTGAGGGAATGTGTGGACTACTGTGGCTGTAAGGCTGCCACATAAAAATTCAGGCCAAAAAATACCCAAATTGGCATTTCTTTAGGAATAGCTTGTTACTTTCAGTTGCCTATCATATATTGAAGTCTGTGCCAGTCCTCCAAGTAATAATTTTTTAGTTCTAGTTAAAAAGGAAGTACTTTGTTTTAGTAAAATGTCTCTAACAAAAATTCTTTTAAACTGAGAGGAAAACTGAACTAATTTTTTAATTCTTCCAGATTGTTCCCACATGTTCTATATCTTTAGATGCTATTTGTAAACAGAATGAGTCTTTCTACTAAATAGTTATTACATAGGAGTCCACATACTAATTAGTTATTACATTGCTAGAAAGACCATGAGGTCAAAAATCATATCATAGTTCACCTGCAGCATTGTTGTGGTTTGTGTCTAGTTGTCTCTCCAAAAGCCTCCTGCAGTCTTGTGGCAGCTTCTGGAGTTTGTGACTGATTATTGTGGGTGTGGTTGCTGCACCTGCCCCAGGGCAGGTAATTTGCATTACAGTATGAAGGAAGGGAGCCTAGAGAGCTGGCTGGGCAGCTGCCCCTCCCTTCACTCTGCTCTTCGCTGCCACCATGTAAGGTTGCTCTCTGCCTTGTGCTGCTCTGCCTTGCAGCCAGCTGAGTATGGATTGAAACCTCCAGTAACTGAGGTTTACTAAATAAACCTTTCTTTCCTTCATTTTGAGTATCAGGTATTTGTCCCAGAAAGGAGAGAAGAGTAACTGAGACAAGCATTATGAGCCATTAGTTTAGAAGCCCCAAATCATATATATATTATAATTATCAATATTTCTTTTTCATAGATGGAATAATTGAAATTTTTACTATGTAACAAGGAAATAAATTGAATTATCTGCAAAGTGTGTATTATCTTTTCCTCCACCCATCCCTAACCTCACCTGGTATCTCTTCCTTGCTCTTTACCAGGTATATGACCTTTTAGTGCCTTAAAATGGCTAAATTCCATTTTACCACAAGGCCTTGGCAAGTGCTGTTTCTTTGCTTGGACTTCCTTCTACTATTTTTTTCCATTGGGTCACTCTTCCATGCTTTAGCATAAATATTGCTTCTTTAGGTATATCCTTTCTAACTCTTTGGATTAGGCTAATTTTTTCTTCCTGTACTCTAACATTTCCATTGCATAATTATTAGATTATAAGTAAGTAATTTGGGAAGCAAGAAATGCATCTGATTGGTTTGTCACTGATTCCTAAGTAAATAGTTGTGACTCAATAAATATGTATTAAGGTATTCAGACAACTTTTTATCTCATTTTCTGTGATATATGTGTAAAATATATACACATAATTTTTTCATTCAAGTAAAATGTTAACTTTTTTCTTCTCAAGAGTTTGGCCGAATTGGAATTGTTATGTACTCATCTCTACATAGAGACTGATCTTTCACAAAGAATAGAGGCTGAGAAAGCACTCTTGGAACTTATTGATAGCCCGGAATGTCTCAGCAAGTGTCAACTTTTATTAGAACAAGGAACAGTAAGTATTTGGTAACGTGAAAACTCACTATATGTACATCAGTGTTAATGAACTCCTGTGTATTAGCAATGATACTAATATATTTTGCTACTTTTTAAAAAGGCTATATTATTTCACTATCAATGAGATTAATCAGGGAAGGAATTGAAAGTCCAAGTAAGGGTTGGCAGGATAGCTCAGTGGATTAAAACACCTGCTTAGGCAGACACAGGGGCGAGGGATTTGGTGTGCCATACAGCCCTGCACCTGGGTGCACTGAGACAGCAATTGAGACTGGGTGTGGTGGCGCCTGCCTGTAATCTCAGTGCTTGAGAAGCTGAAAAGCAGGAGGATCACTACGAGTCTGATCTATGTAATGAGACCCTGTACTAAATACATTAAAAGAAAAAAAAAGTCCAAGTAAACATATTTAGGGAAGACCTAGGAGGTAGAATTGGGAATTAAAATAGTTCCTTAATTCCTCTTGCATTCTTTTTACTGCTTATAAGTAGACAAAAATTCCATTTTAGAAACAGCTTTAAAAAAGAATCTAGGTGGAAGAGATGGGTTATAAATAGACAAAAAGCCATACAAGAATTATTCAGAAGAATGCGTACTGCCTATTACCTGTCTTCCTTCTAGATACTTGTAATTATTTATTGAAGCTGTCATTGAACATGTACTATACTTAAATGTGAAACCAGGCAGTATACTGGTTTATGTGTACAAATCAAGGTTGTTTATTGTTTTGAGTTGCAGGGACATAGATGCAACATATAGTTGCAGATACATAGATGTATCTTTGATATGATATGCTAGATCTACTGCAAGGCTATACAACTTAGACTAGAATGGGCAAACTTTTTCTCTACCGGTAAAATTAGAGATATTTTACCGTTAAAATAGTAAATATTTCAGCCTTCTGGGGCCAAGACGCAAAGTAGAGGCTATTTTAGAAGTATATTTATAACGGGAGAAAAACAGATGCCCACAAAGTTTTATTACAAATTCAAAATACAACGATCAAGTACAGTTTTTTGTAATATATGTCTGTTAATGAATAGAACAATTCTGAGCATTTGGAGGATTCATTGGAGTTCAAACTTGGTGTTTCCTGTCAACACTGATTGTAGGTTTTGATATTTTAATGCTGAGCTGTAATGAAATTATACATATCTTATCTTTGAAATGTGTTCACATAGATAGGTACTGCCAAATACTAATATTAATCTATGAGCATATGATTTTAATTAAGCATATTCATCACATAGAAGACATTTATAGAATTCTATTAAATCTTCTTTAGATACTTGCCTTTCAGCATGTCATTACATTACAGATTAATGACTTCCAATTGAAGATTAGGTGGAATCTCAATTGTGCAGCTAAATGGATTTTTTGTTTTTAATGTATTTGGTACAGGGTCTACAAGGTATCACTACATAGATTGGACTTGTTGTGATCCTCCTGTTTTCAGGTTTCCAAGTGCTGGGATTATAGGCGTGCGCCCCCACACTCAGTCTCAATTGCTGGCTCATCACGCCCTCGGGATGAGATTGAGGGGACTGAGCCTCCAACCCCTGTATCTGCTATGCAGGCACTTTAGTCCACAGAGCTATCTGACTGGCTCCTAAATGGATTTTGAAATATAGAAATTTCCTTTATACTTGCATCAAGATCTAAACACTGCTGCTGGAACTGTAGTTGGAAGTCAGAAAATGCATCTTGGGGTAGAGATCTCAATAGTTGTTTTAACTTTGGCACTGTAAGAAATGTGTAAAGCATCTTGATTCAAAAAATGTTATTAAAATGACTTTAATGTTTGTCATTATAGACATTCTGTATATAAGTAGTATTAAGCATTGTTTATCTTTTAGGCAATTTTGTAACTACAAATTACATTCATTAAGAGGCATTGTCAAGTTTACAGCAAGGGTAATTTCCAAACCTATTTAATGTTAAATAGTTGAGGCTCGGTCTTATCCAGAAAAGTTTTGTTCTCAGCCTTAAGCTAAAAAACAGTACAGCTTTAGCACTGGGAAGGTAAAAGAGCACTGTGTGATAGGTAGGACAATTGAGGATATTCAGCTGCTGTATCTTACAGAAACTCACAGAATTGAACAAAAATTCACAAAACTTAATGACATTCATTGTTAGCACCCCTAATTTATTAATTTATGATAGATTCATATATTTATTATGTAATATCTATTAATGAATAATACTTATTTTTAACAAGCTGTATAAGTTGGTGATTGAACCTAGGTAATTGTGTGTGCTAGGCAAGTACTCTGCCAGTACTCTTGAGCTACATCCCTTCCCATTCCTGCTCTATGTATTTTTTACCAGTAGTGCCTAGTAGATTCTGCTTCAAGTTGTATTGAATTAATTTTTCCTTAACTTGTTCAAAGCTATTCTGGCTTGCACGCAGACTGTTCACAGAGGGTAATTCCTTAGTGGGCTCACACTCCACATTTACCTCGAAAATAAAGTGATAATAAATACTGGTAACATTACCATTGTTAACAATACTAGTAACATATGTCCACCCCTGAAAGCTAAAAATACTCTTGCCACATCCCCCTTCCCCACCCAACTCTGGGGATCAAACTCAGGACCTTGCACATGCATTTGTTTGCTTTCTATATTGACTTTTACAATTTTTTTAAATTTCTTAATTTTTTTAAAATCAAATTGGTAGGACAGTTTCAATAATTAAAACATTGCATACATTCTTCCTAGTGGTTAA
>NDGM010604409.1:0-10237 GCA_002564305.1 Octomys mimax
TTTATTGAGAGTGAATCCCCAAAGCACTGCAGCCCAACAACGCTCTTCCTGCAACCTTGTGTCCTCCCAGGCTTTAAATCAGACACTGATCATGTAGGCTGCTAAGCCAAGGGCAGGGTCAGAGCCACATAGGGGGCAGAAGGACCGATGGAGATGCAGGTTAAGGATGGCTTTTCTTTTTTCGTTCTTTTTTTTTTTTTTTTTTTTTAACCAGAGATGGTGCTGAACTCCTTGCAAATTGGAGAAATGCGAGATGGGATTGGCCAGGTGATGCCAGCCAGGTGCTGGAGAGCAGGGCTGGCAGGAACTCTCACCAGGTCACACTCTGCCTGGTAAACAGGGGCACTCTGCAGCCTGATTGTTGCCCGAATGGGGCCAGGGGCAGGAGAGCAGATGGCCAGCACTCGGGCTATCTGGGCCACATTTTTTGTTTTGGTGATTGAGTGAGCGAGTGGTCCCAGCCACAGTTCCCTGTGTCACTCAAGCAAGGGCACAGAAACACACGACACTGACCATCAGCCAGCGTGGTGGTATCACACAGTTCTTCGCTAATTCAGGCACAGGTCACTTGTCAAGCACCCCTGGGCACCTAGCACTGATGGGGAGGGGGAGGGGAAAAAGGAGGATCTGGTGGTCAGAGCATAGAGACAGACCCTAGCTCATGCTGATGACCTAGCAAGGAAGGGTGAACTGCTCTTCTGTGGCTACGGTGACAAGTCAGTGCAGGCTTAGTGGCCTAAACCAACTAATGTGTCCCTTTACAGTTCTATGGGTCATAGGTATGGTTCAGGTCTTCCCGGGCTAAAGGCGTAGTAGCATGGCTAGACCGCCTTCCTTTCTGCAGTCTTCAGCAGGGAGAATCTACTTCCTTTCCACAGCTTCCAGAGGCTCTTACTGATCCTGGACCCTTTCCCAACTTCAGAGGTGACAATGGCAGTCTTCAAACCCCTTTCACATCCTGTTACTGTGACTCTAGGCTCTTTGCTTCTGTCCTCCACTTTGAAGGGCACATGGGGTGGTAGTGAGCCCCTCCCCCAGGCCAGAATCAGCTCTCATGTTCCAGGCAGCTTAGTCAATGGACTAAGGTCAAGGTCCACCTGTGACCTTAGTTGTCCAAGTCCCCATGTAGGGTAACACGCTCATGGCTTCAGGGCGCTGGATGTGACTATCCTCATAGCCACTGCTGTGCCCACAGCTACAGAGACCTTCTCTAACAGCACAGCCTGGGGGATAAGCCTGACTCTAAGGCTTGTTTCTACCGCTGCAGGTCAGAAATTATTGGGATGACAGAGCAGCAGAAATACATTTTCACGCTTGCACATGCAAGATGAGACCCAGTTCAAATTCTGACTCTGCCACAATGGCGAAGCCTGAAGAGGGGCCTCAGGAGTTCTGAGATTCTATTCACTCCATGTACAATGGGACCCAGCCCCCAGTGGCAGATCTTTGTGTCTGATCCTGCATGGCAGACCCAGGGGATGACTCCTGGTCCAGTAAGAGAGCTTAGCTCTGCAGGACGGCTCTTGCCTGGCATCAGCAGTGCCACGCATCTGGGGGTCCACACTGCCTTCTCTGCCTCACACTGGTTTCGAGCAGTCAAAGCTGACTTATGTGGCAGGATACGGCTCCAGCAAGCCACTGAGTCTTTGGGTCTATGCAGTTCCTGCTTGCTGATGCAGAGCTGCTCCTCCCTAGCATGTGCACAAGTCTCTCTGTGCATGGCGACTGTTGCCCAGTGCTGTGGAGCCAACCTCATGTCCTGATATCTGAGTAAGAACCCAGCAGTTAGTGACAGCAGAAGGTTTTAAGAACCCTCATGCTTTGAATTCCCTCAGGGTGGGCATGGGTGCAGGAGGGGAAGAGTGTTTGCCAAAACTCTCAAACACTCGAGAACCATGGGAGAGCCAAGCCCATGCACTCCAAAGCCCACAGCAAGGAGGATGCTCACAGGCCAGGCTATTTTCCCTGCCCCAATAAACAGGAACCACTTTGGAGAGCTGGGCCCTTCCAGCAGTTATTTTCTTCTTGATCATCCAAGGAAATTGTTGGTTGCACTGCAAGATGACGGTGAATACCTTAAGAAGGAACATGACTTATGGGAAGGTGATTTTGGTGACTGTCACTGTGCGAAGCACCGCAGCTTCTCCTTGTGGAGTCCCCTGGGAGCGGACCAGCTGACGTCCTCAAAGCACCAACCTCATGCCCCAAGGCACAGGAGGTGTGGGTGCCCACGCCAGTGAACCAGATGGCCCGTTCTAGGGCTAGGCCCAGAATTGGTCCAGAGAGGGTCACAATAATGCTGAGGACCCACAGGAAGTGAGAGGCTGCTCTCCCACTGCCTGGATGTTGCCCAAGGGCTCATGTGATGGAGGTGTGGTCCCCGTGTGGTGCTCAGACCTGTGGGAGGTGGAGCCCAGTGTAGACGGGTCTTGGATCACAGGGCGGTTCTAGGGCTCTGAGTTAGTTCTCATGAGATCAAGTGCTATGACAGCTAGCCTGGCCCCTGGAACGCTCTCTGGCTTCCTGTCTGGTGATATGGCTGCCACTTGTGTACTTGGTTCCCACCATGATGCTATCTCCATGAGCAATAGTCAGCGGCCTCAGCAGAGGGGGCATCGTCTTCCCTCCCCTAAGCAAATGCATGAAGAGGACAGGGAGGGAGGTGACACCAGGTGGAAAGGGGCCATGACAGTGACAGGCGACCATCACAGGTTTGGTCTGTCACCATCTACCACCCATCACCACTCACTGCATATGTTGTCCTAAGTACAAGCACATGGGCTCTGTCTAATGCCTTGGCAGCCAGACAAGACAGCATGGAAGTCACCCCCACTGTGCCCACCGAGTGGTGGTTCTTACGCTCAGGCCTTAACCACTACCCTTCACTGCCTGAACTCCTGCCGGAACTCACATCCTGCCCTGTGCCAAGCGCTTTCTTCGGTGGCACTCTCCATGTTAGCTCCCTCAGCATCCACCTCCAGGCACTGTCTCCTCTCTGCTCTAGGGCTTGGGAAACCTCACAGTTTCTCAACATCCCCCCAAAAGTGGCAAGTGCCCTGGTCCCAGCCAATGAGATGAGAGCAGACACCTGGGGGCGGGCTCTCTCCCCATGTCCCTACCTTCCGGTCCTTCCCCATCAGGAGTGTGGCTGAGGCTCAGCGGCCATAGTGCCATGGTGGGCATGCTGAGGACGAGGAGGGAGGACAGATGTGGAGCTCCTGGCAGCACTGTGGGGCTTCTGTGCCCACCCTGCTCATGTTGCTGGCCCCTAACCTGTGAGGCGAGGCGCCACTGCCTTGTGAGTTTTAACGATGGCTTTGACGTTTCTTTCTGTGCCCACAAACCACTATTCATCCTGTTTAGCCACCAACAGCCCACCAAACAGCACTGTCATTTTAACAACCACATAGAGGAGGAAACGGAGGTGCAGAAATGACATTCTAAGGTCACATGATTACCAAGTGACAGAACTGGCACTCAGCTCACCTCCTTCACAGTCCTGCTGCATCTGCATAGCAACCCCAAGAGATGAGTCCGTCGTGCCCAGGAGAAAACCAGTGGACACCATCATTTCCAAGGTTACCAGTACAGGAGCATCAGACTTGGGATCCAAACTTTGACTCTGGGCAACAGGGAGAGCCTGGACTCATAGCCTTGGGCAAAGCCACACACAGACACTCCCTTTGTCTGGAAGCGAGCTGAGCTCTGCAGGGTCACGTGGCTTCCAGGGCTACTCTCCTGCCTCCCGAGTCCCTCTGCTTGGCAAAGACCACGGATGCCTCCCTCCTGGGGCACCAGGTGCACGTGGTGAAGCTGCCGGGAGCGCTGTTTCAGCCACTCTGCCTTCCCTGTTGCTCTTTGGCCAAGCGGAGCAGGGGACCCTGTCGGAGGCAGGCTGAGCTCTGTTTCTGGCAACGTGTCCCAATTACCACAGTCCCAAATTGCTTGGACAAATGAATAAAGCTGCTGGCTGTCAATGAGTTGGTTTCTACTCTATAGTAATTAGGATTAAAAAAAAAAAATCTGCCTGGGAGGTTCAGCGGAAGCCTGTATACCCAAATACATCCAGCCAAACCAGCAGTTTAAGTGGAAGTGACAGTAAATGGATGAAATGGGGCCGATCTGCATGCTGCTGATTAGCTTGGCTGGGAGTGTCCATTTCAAGGCAGCCTCCCATTTTCCAGAATAGTGCTCTCTCTCCTCTCTCCATCCAGAGCGACATGTGGTCACTAGGGCTGGCAGGGACCTGACACACCTGTTACCCCAACAGCCCAGGGCTGAAGTGACAAGGAAGGAGGGGCATTTACACAAAGGTCTGTGACAGGTCTCCAAAGGATTCTTCTGTCCCCACATCAACCCTGTCGGTTCCAGAAGGGAGCAGAAGTGTCCTCTGTGTTTCACCGATCATCTGAATTGATCTTTCTCTTGCAGCTCCAGCACATGGTCTTTACTCTCTTATATCCAAGACCTCACCCTAAAGAATGCTTTATCCTGTGGGTCTTTCTCAGGCTGATCAGAGTGCCCCAAATCAAAGATCACTAGCACCACATTTGTGCATCTAGAGGGTGCTACGAAGCATCCATCTGTCCATCATGCCCTCCAACAGGCAGAATCAGCACCCCTAAGAGAGGCGGCCAGGTGAGCTATAGTGCCTGAGGGCATGCAGGTGTGCAGAGCGGAGCCTGCGTGTAAACCTAGGAACGCACCGGAGGCAGGAGAATTCTTTTTAGCTTTTTAATCTTTTTTACGGACACTGGCAGCTGAGGCTTGGGAACTAGGGCACAGAGAAGACAGACCTGTTGAACACAAAGCAGCCGCCCAAGCCTGCAGAAGGAAGCTGAGGCACTGCAGGTTGCCAGTCAGACTGGGGAAAACCAGAGCCAGGATAATGGGGTTCGCTCCCCATCAGGTGGGTGTCTTGAGAGGACGTGGCTGCCTCTCCTTCTCTGCAGGCTACCAACACCCTAAAACACCTGCCTAGAGGTCTGGGGTTGAGGACCAGGTGGTGGGAGGAGGGATGGTGTCAACAGAGTCTTGGCAATTCGTGGGGCGCTTCTCTTTGCACTCCTTCGAAGCACTCTTAGAAGGGAGGCTCCGTCGAAGGGAGCGGTCGTCTGTCTGACCCGGTCACCACGCTCCTCACCGGGCCACCTCCCAGTCTCTGCTCTTATGCAGCTGGTGACAACCTACTATGGAAGCTGATGAAAGCAGAGCAACCTGAAGATGCCTGTCCTGATGGTCTTCACTGTTACTATACTGAGGGATCTCACAGTCCACTCCACTAAAAAAACAATAGCAAGGAAAACCACGCTGGCCACGCTGTCTTTGAGGCAGGCAGGCTGCAGGGGTTAGGGGAGATCACGCTGCTCTGGGCTAATGGGGATGTCCCATGCAATCTGCCAGATACAAGAACACACAGCAAGCCCGAGCCACTGACACCTTGATCTGTACACCTTATGATGCACTCAACCCCCTTCACAGTTAAGCACAGTGCTTACTAGGAATACATGTTTCACTTTGCCTTTAAAACCCACCGGCCTCTCTCAAAGGGACTACAGAGAACACAAACAGGACCCCGGGGATTCTAGCAGCAAATGAGATGCTAGTATCCTCTGGGATGATCTGCCAGCTACCTTTATTTTCCTCTAAAGCAGAAGGAAAGGAAAGCCATTATGGAAACAATAGCCTCGAGGAACCCAGCAACCAGAAGCACTGAGATTCTAAGATACACACGGTGCAAAGCGGTCGCCTACACAGCACGCCACCCGTCTCTCTGAGTGCCGGCAGCACTGCCCGAGTTCTGCGATCTACAGTCCCCGCTGCTCTGGCAAAGAACAAAGGCTCAGCATGCCAACCCCGGGCAGGCTAGGGAGGTGGCACCATACCTCCAAAATGAACTTTCTTCTTGAACCGCGAGTTTTCAGCCATCATTCCTAACCTGGGTGTGACCATGTCACTCAGGCCGGTCCTGCCGCTCCTCTGGGTCCATGTGGAGACCGAGTCCCTGGGGCGGGCCTCATTGACTATTGTCTGTTAATCCAACAGGAAGAAAAGTTGCAGCCCGCCAGGGATCAGAATTGAAGGTGAAAACAAACAAAAAATAATAATAAACCAGAGGAAGACAAAAGATGATTCCAGAGAGTTTAATCCATGGGGAGGTTCACAAATTTGACTTTTGGAGACTGAAAATCAGGATCGGCTGAAAATTCGGTTCTTTGACACAAGTTGTAAGCTCCAGATTGGAGCCCGCACCCTTCCACTTCCCACTGTACCAGGGACTTTTTTTTCCCCCTAGTGCCGGTTTCCATGGCAACGCATCAGTCACTAGTCTAAATAAGTACGGGTGAAGGACGCCTGAAAAACCGGTGCAATTACGCATGCCATTAGCGGGAGAGGAAAATGATTCAACCCACTATTAGCACAGGGCAGGGGTGTCACTTATAGGCTGTCGCTGTCCTTGTCCCAAGTAATTGCATTCTTGTTTTGTGACGCTTGGTATTCTCCGGTTTAGCAGTTTGTCTCTTTCTGTGAAGTGCACAGCGTGGTAACGAAGTCCGGTTGGCCACACAGCCTCACGGAGCTGGTGCCAAAGGACAGGTGGGGCATCTCAGCATACAGTTTCCTTGCCAAAGGCACACACTGTGCCTCGGGTCCGGCAGCAACTCCCTAAAGGGGCTTATGTCTTCAGGCAGCAGGAAGGACTGGGGGAAAATCTAAACACGCTGTGATTCAGTTTGCAGATTGTGGAGATTGGAGCTGGGGCTGGGGCTGACCCCCTTCAGAAGGAGGGCATCCTGCGTTTCCACCACCTCCTCATCCATGCACTCAGAGGAGGGAGGTGGCCCGGAAGGGCAGGGCACCAGCTCTCCTTCCTTTCTGCCATTTGTCATTCTTTCTTCAAATGGCTGCCGCGAGCTTACTGTGTGGCCCAAGAGCGGAAAGCTTCCTGTCAGTTAGGAAACGAATGGGAGGGCTTGGGCTGCTCGGAGAGTGTTGTTCTCTTATCCTTGGAGAGGCAGGAGCGGGATGGCAATGCCCCGCATCACCTCAACTTTGCCATTTGCCGGCTGCATGACCTTGGGTGTGTTCCCAACTCTATTTCTTGGCTGGGATAAAAATGGATTATCTGTGAGAGTGGATGCTAAGGTAACGTTCTATGTACGAAATGAATTCAGGAAAGGAGCCCAGCCCCTGAGAAAGCTCAGCCTTGCTCTGCTCTTGCATTCACCATCCTGTACGTAGCACGTAAAGCTGCTCCGCACCTCTGCTGGGCTGTGACCAGGCCGCGTGGGCCCTGGGCAGAGTTTGGGGCCTTACTCACTCCTTTGCTTATTAGCCCACTTGGTGGGAACAGAGTTTCTGTAAATGTTCATAGTTGTAAACAGGGCACAGAGAGGGTGAGTACCTGGCTACAAGCCACCCGGCCTGGTAAGAGTGGATCCTGGACTGGACTCGGTTCTCCCAGCCCAGCTCTGGACCTGTCCTCCGTCCACACTTCCTAATTTGGTGCTGGCCTTGGCGATGGCAATGTCAATAGAGGTGGACTTCACTCCTGGAACACATAGTCTTTGAAGGGGGGCCCGGCGGGCCCCGAGCCAGGCCCTCACCCTGTCTACTGTGTGCCACAGGGGCAGCAGGCCCTCCCTCTTCAGTGGGTCCCTGGGCCTCAGCAGACCCTTCCTTCCAGTTGGGGCTTGACATGATCTATGGGCAAATTGGAGGGTCATAAAAATAGCCTGTGCCTGGTGCGCCAGGGGCCCAGGGCTGCTGCTGCTGCTCACGAGATTTCAGTGGGAGGCAGAAGTCGCAGAGACGGGAGTAAAAATAGCAAGGGTTTCCACGGGCGCTCTGCCCTCCCTTCCCAGCGCCTGTCGTGAGGGGCACACCATCTCGCCAGCCTCGTGCTCAGCTAAAAGCCCTGTGTCCTTGGAGATGCCCTATCTGCCCGCAGGTGATCAGCTCTCCGCTGCCCATATGGCCAAGTCTCTCCCTGGGCCCCTAAGTCAGGCAGGCTAGCTGGGAGAGCCACGAGGTGCTCAATGCTGAACTGCAGCTTTTGAAAAAGCTGGCCCCGAACTCATTCATGACCACTGGCAAGTTTCCCTACCACTTTGAGATTCAGCTTCCTCAGTGGTTAAAACGCAGGGCCCTGGAACCCGGGAGGCTGGGGCTGGATACTGTGAACACTCACCCAGGACACTGATGGCCCTATAGGCTGTAAAGGACCATGCAAAGTTCCACTGCTCCTGTTGGTGGAGGGTCTTTGCCACAAGGTGAATATGCCTCAGGTGTTACTGGTTCGGGACTATGGGCTGGGGCAGTGAAATGAACACAGTCACATGTTTGCTTGTGGGTGCCTCCAGAGACAATGGAGGATTTGCCTGATGCTTTGCACTTGGCAGCAGGAGGGTTTGAGTCCTTTGTCCCCACCCAATGCATTGGCCGCGAGGCTACTGTTACCAAGACCCTAGGGCCTGTAGACTCCATCAGTCCAGAATTGGGGACAAGATTCCAGCTTCTCCAGGGATGACCCTTGACAGGTGAGCAGAGGACACCCGGATTGCACTGCTGGGGAAGGTTCTGGCACAGGTATGGGGGGACACAGCTGCCAAGCTCTGCCCATCCACCAAGCAGGTGCCACTCTGAGCTTTTTTGGAGCAAGGGCTGGAGAAGGACAGGGTGGTCACACCTCTCAGCCTGGCCTACTCTCCCTACGCAGATACAGCAGGACTGACAGCATGTTCTTGATCTGTGTGCACACACACATCCTCCTAATACACACATGTTCATGTAGAGACACATACACACATGCTCACTCACGTACATGAACAGATGCATATGCACGCACACATGCACACACTCATACATGTGCGCACACACACACATGATGTGGAGGGACACACAGCCTAGGGATTTGGAATTTGCCCCTTTGGAGAAAAGATCTAAAACTGCAAAGCTTGCTTTCCTCCCAGAAGCACAGGAGCCCAGAGCTCAGGTCTTCCACATCTAAGCTCCGGTTTCAGCGACTCTGAGCAGCCAGGGCGTCTCCTCCCAGTGTCCTTTCCTTTTCTTATCAGAGCTCTAGGACCTTTGAGTCCATCCCTGCTGACAAGAGTCTCCTAGCCTGGCCTGCTCTTCCTGTCTGGAAGAGGCTGACACCTTTTGTGAAGTTCCACTTCTTGTGTATCGCACCTGTGGAGGCGAGGGAGGGTGTGTGGAACTTCCTCCGTGGCTGAGTGCCACTCTGGGTACACGCTGTGGGCACACGCTCTGAGTGCCTGCCATGAGCTCAGCTCTGCATGCACACTGCCCACGGGGTGGAGTTGGGGATGCGTGTGGGCAGAGGGGCAGGCAGGCACAGATAGGAGAGTGGGGCCTGAGGTCTAAGAGGCTTAGGGGTATGAGCATCTATTTTCCAAGGGAGCACAGCTGCAGGTGAAGGGCCTCAGGACCCACTGTTTCTCACCAGGGTAGATCAGCTTGCGGGTGGCTGGGGGATTTCAGGGCTGAGTGTGGTCATCCTGGCCCAGGAGGTGCTTGTCCTCCTGCAGCATGGTTGGGGTGAGGAGGCAGCTGAGAGCAATTCCTCTACTCATGTAAGATGCCCTGAACTTGAGGGAGGACCAAGGCCTTTTCATCGGTCTGAGCTTGATCCTGAATTCTTCTCACACACAGCAGCAGACTTTTGGAAATGGCCTGAGTAGATATGAAAGTCTTCAGAAATGCCAGTGACCCATACATCAAGGAAGGTGTATCCTTGGTGGATCCAGCATTTTTTAATTTTTATTTTCAGCCACAGTCATCCTAAGTTCCCAAGCTGGCCTCAAACTCCTGATCCTCCTTCCTCAGCCTCTCAAACAGCTGGGATTAGAGGCATGTGCCACTATACCAAGCTTTATCAGGAGCTTTTAAAGAACAGCCCACTAATTCCCTAAATGTGTCTAGTAGCACCCCCAGTGGGCACACGAGGGCCTCAGTTCACAGTGACTCCACAGAAGCACCATCTAACTGTGCTACTGGCTGGTCCTGGGGCTCTGCAGCACAGTAATCCTGAGGGGTCGTGGTCATGACGTTCTTCCAGTCTGTCAGCTGCATCACGCGGGATGGTGCTGCATGGTTCTCTGCCTCCTTCCAGCCTCTGTGGAGCCTGTACATTGCTCTTCCCCTGAGACTCCTGCACCAGGGGGCAGGGAACCTCTGCCCAATGGACATCCCTGTGCACAGCGGGGTGGTACTG
>NDGM010604502.1:0-11600 GCA_002564305.1 Octomys mimax
CACTCCACCAACCAGACACATCCGTATTGTGCACGTGAGTCTGGAAAAATAGGACTTGCTTTTTTTGCCTGCAACACTGAGAGGTTCCTAAATGATCCTTGCTCTTCCTGACCTGGGGAGAAGTGTGACAGTGTCACCCAGCTCCACACTGGCAGCGGTAGACTGAATGAGGGCTCTTAAAATAGTCCCAAGTCTCAACCCTGGCACCTGTAAATGGGATTTTTTTGAAAAAAGTCTTTGCAGACATAATTAAGACATGAATCTCAAGGTGAGATTTCCTGTCTTAGAGTAGGCTTCAACCTTGATGAGCCTGTGAGAAAAGCAAGAGAGCACTAAAGCACAGAGACAGGCAGAGGATAGAGATTTGATGTTAATACAAGCCTAGTATGTTCTCTCTATTGAATAGGTGGTGTAGTTTCTGTCCAGACTGAACTCAGTGCCAAGGTTAAATTTGGGAATCATGGGATTTTTGGCTTGCCCTCTGCATGGCTTGCACTAACCTGTCACAGCAAAGGAGGGAGAGAAAAGGATTTGAGGATGACCAGATGACTGCGTGATTACTGGGAGGAGTAGCAGGAGAACAAGGAGGGAAGAGGAGGATGGTGGGGAGGAGGGGAGGAGGAGGAAAGGAGGACAGGAAGGGAGAAGAGGAAGAAGAGGGAGGGGAGCCTTTCTGCTTGCAGATGGCCCTTCTTAGAGTCCTCTCAGGGTCTTTCTGCTGTGTGTCTTTGTCCTGATGTCCCTGAGAAGATGCATACCTGTGTGGCTAAGGGCCATCCAGATGACCTAATTTTACCTTTATTGTCTCCTTAAGTGCCCGTTCTCCAGCAGTCACAATAGTGATGCTCGGGGAGCCAGGATCTCACTGGACTTTTGGGGAGAGATACAATTCAGCTCCTGAAATGTTAGCATTATTTTATATCAGGCCATAGTAGCCATTACCAGAGGCAGTAACAAGGAGAATGTGGGTGCTGTTCTCCACCTAACTGACTCCTAGGAGCATTAATGCTCCTAGGAAGTCAGAGCCCTGGGAGGGCAAATAGTCAGGGGCCGGGGGTCATGGGTCCAGAGGCAGAAGAATGGCTGCAAGGGACCAGAAAAAGTCAGTCCATGGAATGCGTACATCAGGGAGTCATCAGCCACATTGTGGAAGGCAATCTCTCCTGCATCGCAGTCCAGGAAAATGCCTACTCTATGGAGCGGCTGGGATGGAGAGAGACAAATCCTGGGGTAGGAGAGGGCCCGGAATTTCTTCTTGTAAAGCTCCACTGCCCAGAGGCCATGTTGGGGGGCCTTGGGGACCCTGCTTACCCGATCCACACTCTCCAGGCATACACCCAGAATCCAGGCCTTCCAGTCCCCCACCTCAACCTCCCAGTAGTACCTCCCAGCCCAGAACCGCTCTTGGGCCAGGATGCAGGGGTCTTTCTCAAATCTCTTGGAGCTAGGGGTCTGGTCCTGGTTGAAGAGCAGCCGTCGCACATTTTTCTGATCCTCAGACACAATGAGTTTGGGACTTGCAGTGTCAGGGTCCAGGGATGGGCTCACTGTAGGAAGAGAGTGGCTTAGGTACTGAACTTGTGTTCTCACATCCCTGAGTGTGTCTCTTCCATCTCTGGGCTGCTTTTGCCGTCCCCATGTCCTGTGCCTGCAGCCCTTTCCAACACCCTGTCCTCAAGTAGGGAGACACACAGCCAGGAAGCTGGAAAGTCCCGGAGAGTAGTGAGTGTGATGGTAGGCTAGCCAGGTCATCTCCAGTGTGCTGGTATGTGTACTGAGCTTGCTTGGGGTCTCTCAAGCCCTATGTGCAGAAGAGATAGAGACACAGAGATACAGATAGACAGAGGCTGAGCAACTGACAGAAACAGACAGAAAAGGAAGACAGGGACAGAGATTGAAATAGAGACTGAGAGACAAAGTCAGATAGATGAGGCAGAGACACAGCAGGATGGAAACATCACGAGAAAAAAGCAAAGATACTGCCTCAGAGACAGAGAAACAACAGAGATACAGAGAGAGATAGATACTGAGAGAAATGGGGAGACAGATAAAGAGATACAGCGAGACAAATACAGAGAGAAACAAATACAGAGAGATGGAAAGATACACATAGATATAAGAGATAGAGATACAGAGAGGCAGAGAGACATGGACACATGGAAGGAGAAAGAGATAGTGATACAGTACAGTGACAGTGAGACAGAAAGACAGCGAGCAACAGAAACAGATACACAATGAGTGATAAAGAGAAAGGTCAGAGACAGTTAAAGAGGTTGTGAGAGGTGCAATTGCCAAGGTGCCTGCAGTAGGTTTGGTGTGGTCAACAGCTGTGGCTGTCAATTTCTACCTCATCTGATAGCTCCTAGAGGGGTTCACCTGCCTGGGTGCTAAGACAAACATCTTCCAAAAAACTGCTACTTCAAAGAAGCCTTCTCCCTTGTGATTTGCATCCCTTGGTGCACCCAACCAATAGTTCAAGCTGCTCTCCAGGGGTGATGTGGCAGAGGAGGCAGGGCCAGCCTGGTGCCCAGCTGCTCCACAGCCTCCTTCCCAGCCATTCAGATCACCTGGAGCTGGGCTGGAGAGATAGCTCAGCGGTCTAAGCACCTGCGTGGCAAGTACAAGGTCCTGAGATTGATCCCCAGTACCACATGCCGTGGTAGTACATGCTTGTAATTCCACTGCTGAGGAGGCTGAGACAGTAGGATCACTATGATTGCAAACTGCACAGTGAGTCCCTGTACCAAATAAAATTTTTTTAAAAAAAAGATCACCTGGAACCAATTGCTCCCTCTGGGTCTTTTGATGAATGTCCTTTGAGATTTCCAGGTATTTCACAATTTCATGAACCCACATCCCCACTGATTTCAAGGATCTTGGATCTGTGGTTGAACCTCAGCTTTCTCCCCAAATGCCCCCTTTTCTCTTTCCAGAAAGGAAATCTTTGTCCCTTTTCTTTTTTAGTAGGAACTGTTTGCTTGTCCTTCCTCTAACATGATTGTTCCCTACCCTCACCTCTGCCATATTTATCTTCCTTGCCTTGCCCCTTCTCCCTTTATGACCTTTTCCTTTTCCCTTGAGACCAGATCTGATTTCAGGTTCCCCAGCATAAGCAACCCTGTCCCATTCATCCCTTCCATATGCACTTAGATATGTTCTTCTGGATCCCTTTGTTTAGAGGAAAATGGGTCAGGGTGGTACTCAGAGTTGCTTGCCATGCAAAGGCTCCAGGCCTCAAAACAGCCATCACTGAGCACAAGAACACCCCTCATCCCAATGCACAATGAAATCAAAAGACATGGTATGGTGAAGTTCTGCTTGTCAAAGAGGGGTCGGAGCTCATGTTGTGGAAAGTTAAATCAGATCAGTACTTACTGAGCTCTCCTTGGAGTCTCTATGGAAAATAAGAATAAACCTATGTTCTCAAAAGTCCTATAAAACAATGGAAGAAGAAGTCTCATTCCAAGGACAGCTGCTATACAAAATAATCCGTTGCTCCCCTACTCCTTCTGGTTCTGTCATGATGTAGCCTTTCTGTCCAGTCAAGGGCAAGCTCTACCTCCAACCTAAGACCCCAAACCTTGGGGCAGGTCTCCAGCTCCTGAGGTGATACACTAAGACATGAGTACAGTGATGAATGGAGAAACAACCAGTATTGATGATGGCCATATTGTATGCTGCAGCAGACTGTCTAGTGCACCAGATTCTGCTGAGGAAGCTACTGTGCTGGCACTACAGCAGCCCTTTAGGATGGAAGCATCACACCCAGAAGACAGACTTGGAGTTCATACCCAGACCTCACAGCCAGCACGCTTCAGATTTGGCTTTGCTGTGGTTTGGATGTGGCCTGAGCACCCCACCCCCATCTTTAGGCTCATGTGTTAGGAGTTTGATTCCTAGTGTGGGGTGCTGGGAGGTAGTGGGACCTTTAAGAGGAGGGCTGAGGCAAGACAATTCAGTCATGAGTATCACCTCAGAAATTAGTGTTGCTCTCTAGGGACCCTTGTTAGCCAATGGTTGAGAAAGTTGTTAGGAAGAGTGAGACTAAACTGTCAGTTTCTTTCTTCCTGTCTTGCTATGTGATCTCCTACACACTCTCCTGCCATGATGCCACCCCCATAATAGCCTCACCAGAGGACAAACTGATGGGACTACATGATCTTGGAGTTTCTCCAGAACCGGGTACTAAAGAAAACTTTTTTCTCATAAAGTTAACTTGCCTCAGGCATTTTGTTATAGTAATGGGAAAAGAACTAGTACAGGGTTCATGCTCAGACTTGTTCATTTCCAAGAGGGAGACATACAACCTATCTGGATTATCTAGTGAATAGCCAACCAAGGAAACCCAAGAGATAAGTGTTTTCACTGGCGGCTGATCTAGAGCTGGAACCCCTACTAGCCTTTCCACTCCTCTAGGTTTGAGGAAACAGCCTTGGCTCAGGGGCCTGGCATGGAGGTTTGTGGTCTGAGAAGGTAGAGCTCTCTACTCACCATGGAGAGGCATTGCCCTTGCCATGCTGGCTTGCTGGCTCTGCTCATCTCTTCCTCCCTCTGTCTCTTCTGTCAGCTGTGTCGATAAGCTTTCCTTTGACATTTCCCAAAGAGGAAGATGGCTCCAGCCATTGTGAGTCCCATGGCAAGGAGGGAGAAAGGCAGGGCTAGTCTCCATTTCATAAGCTGAGACCCTCTGGAGAAGGGTGCTGAGGAGTTCCAGGGGGCAAGATTAGCAGGGGAGAGAGCATCTTTGTTCTCAGAACACACATGCTACAGGGTTCATAGGTTGAGGGGCTTGATGTTACAAACTGTTCTGAAAATATTCAGGAAGATACATATATTTGTATATGATACAATAGACTGAATGTTTATATCCCCTAGTTGCCCGTGCCAAACCCCAAGCACCACAATGGCATTAAGAGATGGAGCCTCTTCGAGATAATGAGGCCACGAAGACAAAGCCTCTTCAATGGGATTAGAGCCCTTGTAAGAGAGACCCCAGTGCGCAGCTTGTCTTTGTGCATATGAGGAGTACATGCAGAGGGTCATTTGTGAACTGAGAAGTCGCCCCAGCAAGACAACTTCCAGGACAATGAGCAGCACATTGCTGTTGTTCATGAGTCACTGAGGGCAGGGCAGACTCAAATGTCACAGCCCATATGGATGGCCATAGTGAATACCCTGCTTTTGTGTGCAAAGAAGGTAGCTATTAAATATATGCCTACTTGTCAATAAGCAAAAAGAATGATTGAAATACGTGGCAAAATGTTTAAAAATGTGGTCAATCTAGGTAAAGGATGCAAAGTTCTCCATTCTTTCAAATTATCTGTAAATTTGTCTTTTTAAAGAAGTATATGTGCTGCTGAAGCGAGCACTTCTCTTTTTAATTTTTTTTGAATAAAACTTTTAATGAAGAGTTAAATGGACCCTTCAGTAGGTAAATGGATAAACTGATTTGTCAAGAAAGTGGAGTATTATTAGCCTTCAAAAGAAATGACTTACATGCAACAAAAAACATGGAAGAAACTTACATACATATTACTAAGTGAAAAAGGCCATTCTGAAGAAGTTATATCCTGTGTAACCCTAATTCAATGACACTGTGGCAAAGGCAAAACTGTGGGGACAGCAGTGGTGGTTTCCAGGAGTGAGAGGGAGAGAGGGAAGACCTGCTGGGGGATGGATATAGGATTTTTATATTGGTAAAAGTTATACATGTGTGGGAGTGAGAGTATATGGAAAATTACATACTTTCTGCTCAATTTTTTTGTGAACTAAAACATTTTGTAAAAGGCAAAAAAATCCATAGAAATAATAGCAGGGTCCATCTCTTTTGTTCTCCTTGAGATGCAAGGCCACCCAGGGGAGACTCCTGGCACCCTCATTTCTGTTTCATCTCAATGACAACACCCAGGCTGGTTTCTCTTCAGGCCACCCCTGACACCAGGCTGTGGACAAGAACAAGCCACCCCTCTCCTCTTGCTCAAGCCCCACAGCTCTCTCAGAATGTCCCCATGGACACGGGCATGGACACCTGTATTCAGTGATTCTCAAACAGAACTGAACAGGATACTTACCAGGCAGATGACTGTTAGCCACCTTCTCCTTCGAGAGGAGAGTGTTGGAGATGGAGCAAGAGAGGTTGTCCACAGCCCCATCCTGGAGGGCCACCCTGGACACCACAGCCCAGAGGCTAGTGTTGGCTGACACTGAGAACTTGGTCTCACTAGGCAAGGTCTGTCCTTTCCACTTGATCTCAGGCTGTGGGTACCAGCCATCTGAGGTGCACTCTGCCCAGACACCTCTATCCGGGGTGTGGATCACTTGGATTCTTGGCGTGGAGCCCACTCCTGAAGGAAGAAGTATCATCTTGAGTCTCTGTAGTGAGAGCTGCTTCCATGACAACAATGAAAGTCTTGAAGATGTTTCGTAGTTACTAGTAAACGTTCACAGCCTGCTTATCTTAATACAGTACTCTCTTTTCTTAGGTTAAATGGGATACAATGAGGCAGAAAAGCTTTCAGATTAACTGAATTTCCTATGTCACATAATTAGTGAGTGTGGGCATAGAAAGGACTTGAGTTAGTTTGACCTAAACAAAAGTTCCAAGTAACCTTGGAAAACTCTCCCTATCAAAAAACACAGAAAAGCAAAACCAAGCAAACAAAAACACCTCTCCACCTTTTTCTCTTTCCTGTCACTTTCCTTTCTCTCTTCTGTACCTGTCTCTTCTCCATTTTTCTCTCTCTCCATATTTCTCCCTCAATTTCGAGTTCCCTCCTGCTATCTGTCTTTCTCTCTCTTGCTCATTTAATTTTTCATTTTCTCTGACTGCCTCAACCTTTCACTGTTGTTCTGCCCCTTCTGCTTCCCCCTTTTCCAGTTCAAGGCATTGAGAAATGCATTCTGAGATCAGCAGCTGCAGCACACTTGTCAGGGAAGGATCTCAGCTTCAGCCTTACATCAGGATTGTCACAGTAGAAGTGCCAGGTAAGCCCAGGTAAACCAGAAATCCCGGGGCCTCCCTCACCTGCCACTTGCAGCCAAAGGGTGGCAGCTTCCTGGGCCCTGCCCTCCTTGAAGAGGCAGTGGTAGCTTCCGTTGTCTGAGACGGTGACTCGGTGGATGCGCACTGCAGCCTTGCCCTGGGCCATGTCGAGGTCCACGAAGCTAGTTCTGTTGTGGTACTCGGGCATCTGTTCTCCAATCTTGTCCTGCCCTGTGTGGTGCACGTGCACAGCGGGCGAAGGCTGCTCACGAAACCAGCGCAGCTCCATGAGGTGTGCGCTGATGTTGGGTGACAGCCAGCAGGGCAGCTCTGCATCCTTGCCCAACACAGCCAGCACAGGTTGCTGTGGCCCCAACACCTGGAAGTCTGCCTTCCCTGCAATGTGGGATGGAACCCAGAGGGACTACTTAGGTCAGCCATCCTCATCCTGGGGTACTAGGACCACTAGTTGCCAACGGTTGTGGCAAAGTGGGGAGGGGACAGACAGAGACCCCAAGATCCCTAGGGTTCCAAATTTTGGGGACGCAGGGACTCAGGGACCTTTAGGGTTGCAAGTTTGGGGGTAGGGGGACTTGACAACCTCTAGGACTTGGCAACTATATAGGGGGCTTCTTCCCGTTCCCCCCAGGGAACCTCCCTCATAGATTGGGATCCCCACCCTGCAGGTAGGGAGTTGGGAACCCTGGGACCCCTAAGGCTGCAGAGGGTCTCCCTACCAATTGCCAAAGGCAGTAGCTTCAGGAAGACCAAAAAGACGAGGCTGCTGGGCAGAGAGGCTGCTCCACTTCCTATTCTTGCCATCCCTGCTGGGGACAGACACAAGGGGTAGTACATAGACACCAGACATGGTACAGAAACCACCATGAGAGTGATAGAAGCCAAGGAAGTACTGCCTCCAAAGAGAAAGGTTGCTCCATCATTGCCTCAAACTGTTAATATTGGAGATGCCTCATTTCTGTTCTATGTGCTCCTGGAGGCACCCTAAGTATGAATGGGATTTGAAATCTCACCTACTTATTTCCAGGGTTTTTGCCAACCCGTTATCACTATACTCCCTGTGAAATCCCAGGGTGTTAATAGAAAAAACCCAAACTCAGATCAACCTACTATGAGCTTGGAATGGTAACAGATTGTCTCAATGTCCCATTTTCCTGCTTCCCTAAAAGTATATCTGCAGTTGCAGGTGGATGACATAGGTCTTTCCCCCAGCTGGGATGGACATCTCACTACACCTTGTCATTTTTGGTGGCCATTGTAATAAACTTGGCTTGGAAAGGTTTTGGAAACAGCGCTGCTAGCCAGGTGAGGTTCTACCTAGGAAACCTCATAGATGCTGGCTATGGTTCTTATCTTTTAGGAAGGCCCAGAGCACCTTGGCATGGGGAGAAAGTAAAGAAAGCTGGGCCTTGATGAGTGCCATTAAAATAGGAAATACTTACTTAGCTCTGAGTCCAGCTGCCAGCTTCTCAGGAAGATTCTGGTCACTGTGAGGGAATCAGTTTAGTTTCCTGAAAATTCCAGGCAGAACACACCATCTCTGAGTAATGGAAAATCTAGAGATTTAGGAAAAGCATCCAGGCACATCAACTTCTATAGAATCTTCCCATTACTCTTGCAAAAGCAACCAACTATGGTTTTTGGCAGTTGAAAAAGGAAAAAAAAAAAAAAGGTGCTCTGAGGGTGTGTGGCCAACAGCACTGTAGTTGGAGGATAAACATGCTGGTAGCAGGAGATAAGGGAAGGCACAAAGACCAAGTGTCAGGACGCATGGCAGGACAGCCTGCAGGGCCAGGGGCCCAGGGGCCCCAGGGTGGGGCAATGAGTTGGCAGTACTGGGATCCCAGCCAAATGTAGAAGCTGGGAGACTCAGATATAGCGACTTGGTTATGGAAGCCTTTCGGATGGCTCAAGTGGGAAAGGTGTCATGAATATATTAAAACTGGCTGAATTCTGGCCTTGTCCTTGGAGGTGTCTGCCCAGATATTCAGACCATCCCCTTGCTCATTCTTTCCTGTGCCCATGACTGTAGGGTCCTGGGAGTCTGTTCTCTCTGGAAGTCTGAGTGGGACTGCACTTAGAATCTTTACCCACAAGAAAGGCCCTCATATTCTCCCTGTTTTTCCTTCTGACAAAGTCTGGACATGTCCCTGAAGGCTTTTAGTGGAAGAAGAGCTGTGGGGAAGAGCTACTTGGTCTTCTCTGATGATAGTGTGTACCTTAACTCAGCAGACGGGCACCGAGGACTCAAGCGCGCTCTAATGTGCACTCCTCTTTTTGGAAAGCGCATTTCCTGCTTGCATATAGATGAGGGTTATGCCTGCTCATTTCTAACATCCTGTGACTGCTCTAACCCAGCGATGGGCATTGTGTAAAACCCAACCCACTTGTCCTTCAGAGTCAGAAGGAGGAGTCAGGTCTTAGCAATCCCAAGAGAGCTCCTTATAGCCACTGTGGAAAACGCGGAGACTCCTCAAAAGCTAAAAATGGAATGACTGCATGGTTTAGCCATCCCACACTGGGAACACTGTAGGAAGTGCAGTTCCCTATGTTGAACATCTACACTTCCATATTCACTGTAGCACCGTTTGCAGTAACTAACAAAGGGAACCAACTTGTGTGTTCTCTAACAGACAAGCTAATGAAAAAATATGGCATCTATGTGTAACAGAGTACCACTCAGCCATAAAAAAAATGAAGTCCTATCATATGTAACGTGGATGGAAGTGGAGATTATTAAGCAAAGTACATCAGGCACTGCAAGACAACTAATACAGATCCAAAAGTTGGTCTCATGGATGGTGATAGAATAATAGTGGCACCAGAGCCTGGGGAGAGTTGGAGGGAAGGCTGGGGAGAAGCTGACTGAAGGGCATAGGTTATAGTTAGCTAGGGGCAAAAAATTATGGTATGCTATTGCACTGTATCTACATTACTGTAGATAGAGATTTTGCACAGTATGTCTCCAAAAGCTCAATGAAAAGATATGGTGAGTGTTTGAGAAAATGAATACATTTACCCTGATTAAATTTAACACAATGTATACATGTGTCCAAACATCATGTAAGTATATGTGCTATAATTTTATGTAGCAGCCAAAAAGTAAATTTAAATCTAAAAAAATGTAAGGTTTTTTTTTTTTTTTTTGAGGCCTGAACATGCCCTAAGGGCATTTCTGGTTTGGCTGAAGTATCTGGGTTCGAACCAGTGGAAACTGAGCCTCACTGCATGTTTAAGCAGGCACTTAAACAACTGAGCTAATGGGCGGGCCCCTTAAAAAAATAGAGAACTCATAAACTTAGCAAAGAAAATTGTAATGAAAGCATGAGTATGGGGTGGAGCCTGCAATCCTTACATATGTGCTACAAAGATATTTGAAGGACATGTGTGGTCCCAGGGAGTGGATGGGCCACATGATGAGGTGGTGGTCCTCATCATGCAGAGGTCATGAGGGTCCAGAACCTGCAGCCAGCCACAAGTTAGCTCCACCTGCCTCAGGTGTGATGTCCAAAGTCCAAAGGCAAGGAGACCACACACAAAGACCACATGCTGCAGAGAGAGGGGAGAGAGAGAGAGAGAGAGAGAGAGAGAGAGAGAGAGAGAGAGAGACAGAAAGACAGACAGAAAACTGGAGAGATGGGGGAGGCAGGCATGCAGTGCAGTTGTTGATTTGTTAGATTTATTTTAGGGTGCTGGACATAAATGAAATCAGTAGAGGAGGGGGTTGCAAATACTGTGAATATTTAAAGCCAAACAATGGGTATAATTTTGAATATTGTTAATTTTATGCTATGTAAATCTCACTTCAATTACTAACAAGAAAAATAAAATAGAATAAGCAAAGCAAAAAAAGGTGCATACTTACTGCCTAGTGGATGACTAAGTAGTTATACAAAAAGTCAGAAATCCCAAAACAGTTTCATTACTTTCACTTAAAATAGTGCTGTGCCTCTGGCGCCCCTTGCAGGAAAATGCGCATCTGTGCACCTGCTATTCTCTTTCCAGAGCCTGACCCAGGTAAAACAGAGCTATGTGCTGAATCTCATGGGGCTTCCCCACGCCTTCCACATTGGTTTGGCTCCAGCAACAAGTAGGGCTAGGTGCTCTTTTCTCCTCAAGCGCCACAGAAAAAGCCCATAGCATTCCTCATGTGGTTTCTTTCAGGCCTGCCTCTCTGGGAAAAAACTCCTGCGTCTCCTCTCTGGGAGACCTCCTCTCCTTTCCTTCTCCCTGGAACTAGTCCCAGTCTACAGTAGCACACCTATCATCACTCCTTGTGTGTTCAGTGATCTCCATCCCAGTTCCCAGAACAGGCTGCCTCTGTCTGAGGTCTTTACCTTTCTGAGCTGGTGCACTGGCTTCCAGTGCTGCTTCATTGCTTCTTTTCTTTGTTCCCAGTCTTTGGTGTCCTCTGAGAGTGAAAGGCCTGTATTCGGGCGCCTCAGGGGAGGAACACTGTGTAGAAGCAACAGGACAGGGCTGTGGGAGGGGAAGGTCTGAGAGGATGGGGCAAGTGCATCAGAAGGTGGAGCAGGCAGTGTGCTGGGCAGAAAGATAATCAAAATCAACTAATACAGGGATTAAGTCATTTTTCACCCAG